>JAQNDB010003834.1:0-27127 GCA_029204045.2 Tillandsia leiboldiana
TATCGAGTAGGGTCTATCAATCAGGATCACATACAAATCATGCATATCGGAGTAGTGTTATCAATCAGGAGTCAACATCATGCATATCGAGTAGGAAGTTAGTGTCACAATCAGGATCAATCAATATGCTACACGTCGAGTAGTGTCGATCAATCAGGACCAATCAATCATGCATATCGAGTAGGTTCTATCAATCAGATCAATCACTCATGCATACGACGTATATCAAGAAATACTCAATGACAGGAATTCAACAGGTATCATCTAATCATGCAAATCTATATCTCAATCAATCAGGGATCAATCAGGAATAATCAGGGGTGGTCTATTTAATCGGCTGTCGTTGACAGAAATCTCAATCACGGTCTAATCAGGTCAATGTCAACCAGTGACATCATGATATGTCAAGGATGTCATATAATCAGCGGGAAGTCAAAAACAGGGGTCCGACTGGACTAAAGCAACCAGAGGGCCAAAAAAGCTAGCCGGACCGAAGATAACCCACCTGGATGAAGGCAGATCCACGAACTCCCGCACAGCTATGGGAGGCTTGCTGAGCAAACTGGGCCCTGAATATGAGATCTGGTCAGTAATAGACTCACACAAATCCTTCCCGACGATCCGACAGCAACGAAAAGCTAAACGGGAGAATATCGCCGATTTATCGATCAAAATCCGATTCCGGTCAACGAGGACCTACGGAACCCTAACCAGATGCCTAGTAGATTTTAAAAACACTATCTAAAGGCAGCTAATATGTCCAACTTACATTTTAGTCCAATTGTTCTTAAATGTTGCATAACAACATTAATTTAATTGCCCGTTTCGGCTCGTTCTTGCAATCCGGGGGTCCAACGACGACGCCGTAAGTTTCAGCGCGTTCGTTACGTCGAGACGGAGCCCGTGCTTACAAGGTTGGGCTGGCACGGGGCCCGACTACAAGGTTAGCCCATAGTCTTTAGCTCTACTTGACAAGTGCTACATCTTAATACATACTTGATCTTTTTAAAATGTAACAGGAGCACTGTACTGAGGGGTGACCAAGGAAGTGATGCTCACCTTGGGTGCGTCGGAGATGGCCGGAGGAGTCGCCGGAGCAAGGTGGTGCACCCTCTAAGGCTCGGGTTTGGATATCCTTGGAGCAACTTGAGTTCGATCTACACCCAGAGGGAGCATCAGGTTACTTGGAGTCCCAGAAGGTCTTGGGTCCACGTGGGGTCGAGCCCGGCGGCCAGAGGCGGCGGCGGCCGGATGAGATGAACCCGACAAAGTGGCTCGGGTGCAGCTTTAAGACTAAGCTACAGGGGGTCCCTCGGCCAAAGTAAAATGATGGGGTGCTCATAAAATGGTAGAGTGGGTGGCCGGGGCCGGTGATTCAATGTACCTGTGCAGTTGGAGCCCGGATCCGGACGGAGTTGGCGGAGGGGAGCCCGAGTGCACAATCGGGTGCAACTGCAGTGACGGGAAACCCTACGTTAAGGGGGACATGCAAGGCCTCGAAGGGACTCAAAAGGATCAGAGGAGCTCACCCGGTCGATTTTCCGGCGTCTGGGAGCGACGGCAAGGCGGCACCGGCGAGGTCGGAGAAGCTTCAACAGCCGTTAATGGCGGATTCCGGCGCGGTGGTTCCGGGCCGGAGCAAGATGGACCAGAAGCTTCCCCTCGCTGTCAGGAGGCTTGGTGCAGTGGTGGCCGACGCAAAAGCTGCGGCGGCGGCGCCAGACGGCGACGATCGGCGGATGTGCCAACAACCGGTTTCTAGGGCAACTTCGTTTGGGCACGATCCTCAACCGATCCTCCTCCGGCTTCGTGGCGATGCTGCAGTCACTGAGAGGAGTCAGACCAACGGCGATGATCTCGATCTTGACGGTCGGATGGAGCCCGCGCCCGTGATCGGTCCAGAATCAATAATCCGGCAATAAGGGCCCCTCGCCGGAGATCGGGATGACGGCGCCGGCTGGGCCTGCGCCCGGGGAGTCGTCTCGATGTCAGAAGTGGGATGGTCATGCCAAAAAGCTCGAAAAAAAAGAGGAAACCCACGCACTCACCTCGTCGGAAAGTTGAGAGAAGGAGAGGTTTTCCCCCGCAGCGGCGCGCGGGCGGCGGCGGGCCTCGGGTTCACCTCCACTCGGCTTCTGCTACGTCGAGGGTCACCCAGAGAGGGTTGGGACCATCTAAAGCTCCTGCGTGGATCTCACTTTCTCCAACCCGAGAGGGGGAGATAGCTTGATTCCTTCTTCTCCGGCGTCTGGGGGAGGCGGCGGCCGGTGCGGCTAGCTCCGTGGAGAGCGGCAGAGGAGAGGAGTGGTTGCAGGTGCGGCTGGGGGCTTAGCTCAGGGTCTAGGGTTTGTAGAACCCTAGTCGTATGTGCATGTATATATATATAGGGTTGGTCCTTTTGCATTTTAGCCCTTTATCTTTCCATATCTACGGCCCAGTCCCTCACAGCAACTTTCATTCGCAGTTAGGTCCTCTCCCAAGGAGTTGCACGCTTTACGAGGCATGTTCAATAGGGGTTCTTGTGCAAACGTCGCGTTTTTCGCTGTCTCTTTTTCGCTTTTCGAGGCGATCCGGTCGTCGAAACGGAAATTGGACTGCGCCATGACGTCCGGCTCGACGAGACCTATCAGTAGCGATTCTGATTTTCGAAAAACTGCCCGGATAAAATCTCGGTCCATAAAATACAGTTCCAGAATACAGTTTTCGCATTTTTCGAGACTTTAGGGTCATCAAACTGAAATTCCGTCAGCGCCATTGCGTCCAGAACGACGGAGCCGTTCAAATCGACTACCTGAAGTGCTATGTTCGGTTTCCAGGCAGCGATTTGGCAAGCGTTCGCACTTAGGGGGATTCGAATTTAGGGTTTACTGTTCATGTACCCTACAACTTAAGTCGCGGGTCCCGCCCGCTTCTTCGCTGATTTCTGGGAGATCCGACCGTCAGATCAGAACAAGTTCAATATGGTTTTCACTCAGTTTGACGAGACGGTCGCACTGGTGGTCTCGGATCTTCGAGATCAGGCTCGGATTGAAAAGTGATATTTCTGGCCCACTAACTCTGCAAATTACACTGCAGAAAAGGGGCACTGTCGCTATCTGAGTCATTTATTGTAAGAACTTGAATTTTGAAAATAAATAAATAAATGAAATTGATTGAAGTCAGGTTGAATTTGGATCATAAATGGCTCAGATAGCGACAGTGCCCCTTTTCTGCAGTATAATTTGCACAATTAATGGGCCAGAAATATCACCTTTCAATCCGAGCCTGACCTCGAAGATCCGAGACCACGAGTGCGACCGTCATGGCGAACTGAGTGAAATCCATATTAAACTTGTTCTGATCTGACGGTCGGATCTCCCAGAAATCAGCGTTGAAGCCGGCGGGACCCGCGACTTAAGTCGCGGGTACAATGAACAGTAAACCCTAAATTTGATTTCCCTAAGAGCTAACGTTGGCCAATTACTATCTGGACTCCTAATATAGTGATTCGAGTAGTCAATTCTAGCTATTTTCGATGTTCTGAACGCAATGGCGCAGTCGAAAATTCTGTTTGACGACTCTGGAATCTCGAAAAGCGCGAAAACTGTATTTTGACACAGTTATTATGGACCGAGATTTTATCCGGGCAGTTTCGCGAAAGTCAGAGATCGCTACCTGATAGGTCTCGTCGAGCCGGACGTCGTGGCGCAGTCCATTTTCCGTTTCGGCGACCGGATCGCCTCGAAATACGTGAAATAGGGCGAAAAATGGGATATTTACACTTAAAATCCTACAAAAGTTGCCTCGATTTGCGTGCCAGTTCTTGGATAAGGACTTAAGTGCAAAGAAAAGCTGCTGTGGGGGACCTAAGCCTGAATACTAAAGCTAGAAGGGCTAAATTGCAAGATTTCCTAACCCTATATAAGTGTACATCCCCGAGCTAGGGTTTCTACAACACCCAAACCCAAACCCTGTGCCCTAGCCGCACCTCAACAAACCTCCACTCCTCTGCCGTGCTTCCCGGAGTTCCCCCGCACCGGCCGCCGCCCCAGGTCGCCGGAGAAGAAGGGTACCAATAAACCTTGCTCTCGGTTGTTGGAAAGAAGGATGTTGAGAGGGACCTCAAAGTGACCAAGCTCTTCCGGAGGTGTCCCCTGTGCAGCCGCAACCAAGCTGCGGTGGACCCAGCCCCAGCCGCCGCCGTGCGCCGCCGCGGGGCCACTCCTCAAACTTCCAAATTCCGGCGAAGGTGAGTACATGGAAGTTTTGATTTAAGTCTGGCTTTTGGGCATGGTCACTATTTTTCTGACGTCGTGGGGATCTTCCGGTTGCAGCCCGGGCCGCTGCCGCCGTCCCGATCGCCGGCCGGGAGCGCTGTCGCCGGAATTATTGCCTTCCTGGCCGATCCCGTGCGCCGCCGTGATCCGCCCGTCCAACAAAAGATCGGCACCGTTGAACTTCGGCCAATTGACAACTTCAAACACCTCCCGAGGTCTGAGCGCGATAGGAGCAAGATCCAGGCCAACAGAGCGTGCCCTAGTTTTGAACCTTCTTCAACCTTGGCCGAGCTAGGTCGTCCGGCGCCGGGCGTCTGGCCCCCACCGCCGGCCATCGCCACCAGAGAATACTGGACCCGAGAGGGACCTTTTGGTCCAAGGCGCACCGGCCCGGAGCTCGCGGCCGGAAACCGCCATTAACGGCCACCAAAGCTTCAACCGAGCTTCTCCACCGTGCCTTGCCGGCGCTCCCCGTTGCCGGGAAAGGGTCCAGGTAAGCATGTATGACCTGCAGGAGTCCTCCCAAGGTGTTGCATGCGGAGTTAACGTCAGGGTTTTGACTGTAGGAATTGCACCCGCATTGCATCCAACTCCGGTCTCCGGCGATCCCCGGCGGGCTGGGCTTCGACCACCACTACAGGTAAGACCTAGATGCCTCCTACATGAACTCCATCATTTTGGTTTAGGCTTGGTACACTCCCTTTTTGCTCGGTTCAAACCTTGCACCCGAGTATTGTTTTTTGGGTTGGCCTCCGGCCGCCGCCGCCTCCGGCCGCCGGGGTTCGACCCCACATGGAAAAAAATTCTTCTGGGACTTGTTGTGACATGGTGCTCCACTTTGTGGTAGGTCTGAACCAGGTTTTGCTCCAAGGCACCCAAACCGAGCTCCTTGAGGATTAGGGTGTTGCTCCGGCCACTATTCCGGCCAAGCTCAGGCTAGCCTCAGGTGAGCCCCATGATCCTTATCAGTTATTTAACACCATGCTCCAGTTAATTCACAGATTGATCACATATAATTTAAGTTTGGGCTTAGCTGCTATTTGGACTTAATAGTTGTTGGGCCAACTTTGTATCGGGCTTGGTCTCAGCCCAATTCTTGTGAGCACGGGCTTCGTCTCGTCATAACGAACACCCTGAAATTTACAGATTTATGTTTGGACTCCCGGATTGTAAGAACGAGCTTGAACAGTAGTTAAATAATGGACATTTATGCAAAGTAAAGAATGTTATGGACCAAAATGCAAAATGGAAGTACTAGCTCCCTTTAAATAGCATTTTCACACCCACTGGCCATTTTATTGGGATTCCGATGGTCCTCGTTGACCAAGAATCAGATATTGGTCGATAAAACGACCGATCCGACCCGTTTAAACGTTCCGTTAGTGTCGCGACGTCGGGAAAGGGTTGTGCGAATTTATTACTGATGATATCTTCTGATACAGGGCCCAGTTGTTCAGCACCAGCCTCCCAGTAGCTGCGCGGGAGTTCGAGAGTCTGCCTTCATCCAGGTGGGTTATCTTCGGTCCGGGCTTGATCTATTCGGCCCTCTGGTTGCTTTAGTCCAGTCGGACACCCTTTTTTTTGACCAGCCTGCGAATTATACCGATACGACCTATGATGACTGCATATATATCACATGATCCCCTGATAGACATTGATTCTTTTAGACTCATCATATATACCTGCTGATTTTATCTAGATTAGCCTTGATGATTGTATTGACATGCCCTATGATTAGTCCTGATAGATCTTGATCTACGTGAGACATATCTTACGTACCTGTTTATCAGTTTTATATTTCTGATAGACCTTGATCTTCATGAGACATACCATATACATATCTGTTCATCAGCTTTTTCAGTATATAGATCTGCATGATTTGATGGCACTTGTTGATTCCTGTCAGCCGATTTATTGTTGATATTCCGATATGCATGATTGATTGATCCTGATTGTTGGATACTATTCGATATTCCGATATGCATGATTGATAGATACTACTTGATGTTCCGATATGCATGATAGATTCTGATCGACACGATAGATGATTCCCTGTTGGGATCTCGGCATGTTGCCAACTACCCGGTCACTAGACCGTGAGATTGATCATTATGACTTGCCATGCACTGCTGTACTTCACGAACATGGCCGGGGTAGCTCCCCGTGGAGATTGTTCTTTACCGGTAAAGTGGTCTGATGATAGACCCGTGAGCCCTCGACAAGGTTATGTCAGCCGAAAAGGTGCCGAACAGTGGCATTGCCTGAGGTCCTGCGGGACCAATATGGCGCATGATTGGATATTTGGTTTTCTACCATTGACGCATTGTTTGACTTGTACTGTTGTTCAGTTATTTCCAGCACCATTATCTGTAGACATGCTTGTATCTCTAGTAGTTCTTTATACATGATCCTTGTAGTTGACATTTGATTTCCAGCATGCATGTTCTACAGTTCTCTTGACTGTTATATCCTGATACACCCTGATTGTTCAGCTTACTTACCTGCTATTTTGATTCTGGTTATTAGTAGACATCTATGTTTCCAGCTTTTCCTACAGATTTTTACTATCCGCAGATTTTAGTACCCAGTAGGTACGATTAGCTGACCCTCGGCTCGTCGTGCCCACTGGGATGCACTCCGGTGTATCTCACACCCTCGGGTGACTGTTGCAGGTCCGTCGGGTGGTGAGATGTCGGGACGATCCAGTGAGCTGACTACGATAGAGCTGTCCCCATGAGCATTATATAGCGATGACTTTTGCAGACATTTAGTTTCCGCATTTCATTCCAGCTCATCTTGATTTGGACATTTAAAACTGATGATGTAATAACTTAATTCTGATTATTCCTGCTGAGTAGATTAGATTAGATACTGATATATCTGTTGATCTCTGATGATGATTTTAGCCGTGCATGTATAGGGGAGTCTCTGTCCTCGGGACAGAGAGTCTTCTATACGTGTGGCGGTCTGTTGCGCCCAGTTTGCAAACTCTGATTTCAAAAAAAAAAATTTTAGACCTGATTTTTAAAACTCGGGGCGTGACAGATTAGATGGTATCAGAGCAATAGGTATACGGTACCTAGGAAAAGATGATTAGGAACTGGTTAGGATGAACCCTAGGATGACTTGTCACGTGAGAGCGTTGGGTATGTCTCGTATAAGGATTAGAAGCTCAAGATATTATCAGAGTCTGTTTCTGACCTGCTTCTGTATTGTAGCTATGGCTCGTCCTCCAGGTCGTGGACGGGGACGGGGCACGGGCCGTGGAGTAGGCCGACCACCTAGCACGCCGAGCGAGCCCGTTGATTAGGGCCGTATGGACCGGCTTGAGGCCCAGGTGGCGACTTTGGCTGGGATGCTCCAGCAATTTATGCAGCAGCAGGCTGCTGGCCCTTCCACTCCTACCCCGCCTGCTCCTCCACCTGTACCTGAGGTCACATCGCCGGTTGCACCCCCTGCTGCACCGGCTGTCGCTGAGCCTGAATGCTTGGCTGAGCCAGATGTAGACCCCGCACCACCACCGGCGGGGCCCGTTCCAGCTCCAGCTCCTGCCGCAACCTCCTGGGCGGTACCGAGGGTTGCTGCTACCCATGCCGCCACTGCTTCTATCGCGTCTGCTTCCTCTCGTTCTGTTGCTCCCGCTGTTGATCCTGCGGCCGATACTGAGGCCGATCGAGCAGAGAGGGCCCGAGCGAAGGCGGTTTTGCTAGAATTCAAAAAGTTCAAGCCGCAAACCTTCGACGACAAAGACGAGGACCACTGGGCGGTCGAGGAATGGATCGATCATATGGAGAAATTATTCCAAGACGCCTACATCGAGGACAGAGACAAGGTCCACATCGCCGTCCACTGCTTGGAGGGCCGCGCATCCAGGTGGTGGAGGCGACACCGCGAGCGCTACTTCCCTAGCCCAGCCGATCCAACTTGGGAAGATTTTAAAACCGCCATGGACCAGCATCACCTCAAGGAGACCACCAAGGAGGGTCTCGAGCGCGAGTTAGAGACGATCAAACAGGGCGACAAGAGCGTCCGAGAGTACGAGCAGGAGTTCCTGCGCATCGCCGACCTGGTGCCCCAGGCGGTGCGCGAGGAGCGCCGGAAGGTACGCTTGTTTTCGCAGGGCTTGAGGCCCGAGATTCGCCGACACCTCGCGTCGCACCTCTCCACCGACTTCGACAACTGCGTGGAGCGGTGTCTAGCGATCGAGTCGGAGATCAAGATGTCCCGCGCTGAGCGGAATGCGGCGGAGAAAGACAAGGACAAGGACAAGGGCAAGGACAAGGGCAAGAAGAGGGCGCATCTTGGAAACGGCGATGGGCGTTCAAATCAAAACAAAAAGGCGAGGCCACCCCGGCCTTGCGTCTTCTGCGGGGATACCCACCGGGCAAGAGATTGCGATCAGAGGCATGGCCGATGCTTCAAATGCGGCCAACAGGGACATAGAGCTTCGGAGTGCCCGCAGGGTTTCGCACCTGCGCAGATTACAGCCCCGGTACCCGCACCTTCACAACGACGACTAGAACCGGCGCCTAGCTCAGCTTCATCTGGGCGTCCCCCACTACCTCGACCACCTACTGGAGGGTATCAGTCGGCAGGTGGACGCGTTTATGCACTGACCTCTCACGGAGAGCCAACGGAGGGAAAACCAACGACTGATTTCGTAGCTCTCGAATGAACTGTTTTAAGCAATTCTTAAAGCATGACTTTAAGTTGTAAACTTCGTGAACAAAACTCCTTTGAAGTGGAGGTGATATAATAATCTGAATTACTTTGTTTTAATAAATGGGTTAAAGATTAAATTGGACATTGATCTCTGTAGACATTGATTGCTTTAGCCACGTTACCTATACCTCCGGTTGACTCCGGTGGGAGTCGTGTCTCCAACTCGATGTTGGCGACAGATCTTGGGTATTTCACCCTTCTTTTGATAAGTATGTTGGCTGCAGACAAGGTACTGTCGAAAGAATGGTTTGAAGTACTCTACCCCGTAAGGGGTAATATCGTGATTGGGCCTACTTGTTAGCTTGATAATAGTTATAGTCTTCGGGGTTACCCCCTGGGTGATCATTTATTTGGTTCTTAGTTGTATTAAGTTTCAGGGACGAAACTTCCTTTTTGGTGGGAGAGATGTAAGAACTTGAATTTTGAAAATAAATAAATAAATGAAATTGATTGAAGTCAGGTTGAATTTGGATCATAAATGGCTCAGATAGCGACAGTGCCCCTTTTCTGCAGTATAATTTGCACAATTAATGGGCCAGAAATATCACCTTTCAATCCGAGCCTGACCTCGAAGATCCGAGACCACGAGTGCGACCGTCATGGCGAACTGAGTGAAATCCATATTAAACTTGTTCTGATCTGACGGTCGGATCTCCCAGAAATCAGCGTTGAAGCCGGCGGGACCCGCGACTTAAGTCGCGGGTACAATGAACAGTAAACCCTAAATTTGATTTCCCTAAGAGCTAACGTTGGCCAATTACTATCTGGACTCCTAATATAGTGATTCGAGTAGTCAATTCTAGCTATTTTCGATGTTCTGAACGCAATGGCGCAGTCGAAAATTCTGTTTGACGACTCTGGAATCTCGAAAAGCGCGAAAACTGTATTTTGACACAGTTATTATGGACCGAGATTTTATCCGGGCAGTTTCGCGAAAGTCAGAGATCGCTACCTGATAGGTCTCGTCGAGCCGGACGTCGTGGCGCAGTCCATTTTCCGTTTCGGTGACCGGATCGCCTCGAAATACATGAAATAGGGCGAAAAATGGGATATTTACACTTAAAATCCTACAAAAGTTGCCTCGATTTGCGTGCCAGTTCTTGGATAAGGACTTAAGTGCAAAGAAAAGCTGCTGTGGGGGACCTAAGCCTGAATACCAAAGCTAGAAGGGCTAAATTGCAAGATTTCCTAACCCTATATAAGTGTACATCCCCGAGCTAGGGTTTCTACAACACCCAAACCCAAACCCTGTGCCCTAGCCGCACCTCAACAAACCTCCACTCCTCTGCCGTGCTTCCCGGAGTTCCCCCGCACCGGCCGCCGCCCCAGGTCGCCGGAGAAGAAGGTACCAATAAACCTTGCTCTCGGTTGTTGGAAAGAAGGATGTTGAGAGGGACCTCAAAGTGACCAAGCTCTTCCCGGAGGTGTCCCCTGTGCAGCCGCAACCAAGCTGCGGTGGACCCAGCCCCAGCCGCCGCCGTGCGCCGCCGCGGGGCCACTCCTCAAACTTCCAAATTCCGGCGAAGGTGAGTACATGGAAGTTTTGATTTAAGTCTGGCTTTTGGGCATGGTCACTATTTTTCTGACGTCGTGGGGATCTTCCGGTTGCAGCCCGGGCCGCTGCCGCCGTCCCGATCGCCGGCGGGAGCGCTGTCGCCGGAATTATTGCCTTCCTGGCCGATCCCGTGCGCCGCCGTGATCCGCCCGTCCAACAAAAGATCGGCACCGTTGAACTTCGGCCAATTGACAACTTCAACACCTCCACGAGGTCTGAGCGCGATCGGAGCAAGATCCAGGCCAACAGAGCGTGCCCTAGTTTTGAACCTTCTTCAACCTTGGCCGGGCTAGGTCGTCCGGCGCCGGCGCTGGCCCCCACCGCCGGCCATCGCCACCAGAGAACTACTGGACCCGAGAGGGACCTTTTGGTCCAAGGCGCACCGGCCCGGAGCTCGCCGGCCGGAAACCGCCATTAACGGCCACCAAAGCTTCAACCGAGCTTCTCCACCGTGCCTTGCCGGCGCTCCCCGTTGCCGGGAAAGGGTCCAGGTAAGCATGTATGACCTGCAGGAGTCCTCCCAAGGTGTTGCATGCGGAGTTTAACGTCAGGGTTTTGACTGTAGGAATTGCACCCGCATTGCATCCAACTCCGGTCTCCGGCGATCCCCGACGGGCTGGGCTTCGACCACCACTACAGGTAAGACCTAGATGCCTCCTACATGAACTCCATCATTTTGGTTTAGGCCTGGTACACTCCCTTTTTGCTCGGTTCAAACCTTGCACCCGAGTATTGTTTTTTTGGGTTGGCCTCCGGCCGCCGCCGCCTCCGGCCGCCGGGGTTCGACCCCACATGGAAAAAAATTCTTCTGGGACTTGTTGTGACATGGTGCTCCACTTTGTGGTAGGTCTGAACCAGGTTTTGCTCCAAGGCACCCAAACCGAGCTCCTTGAGGATTAGGGTGTTGCTCCGGCCACTATTCCGGCCAAGCTCAGGCTAGCCTCAGGTGAGCCCCATGATCCTTATCAGTTATTTAACACCATGCTCCAGTTAATTCACAGATTGATCACATATAATTTAAGTTTGGGCTTAGCTGCTATTTGGACTTAATAGTTGTTGGGCCAACTTTGTATCGGGCTTGGTCTCAGCCCAATTCTTGTGAGCACGGGCTTCGTCTCGTCATAACGAACACCCTGAAATTTACAGATTTATGTTTGGACTCCCGGATTGTAAGAACGAGCTTGAACAGTAGTTAAATAATGGACATTTATGCAAAGTAAAGAATGTTATGGACCAAAATGCAAAATGGAAGTACTAGCTCCCTTTAAATAGCATTTTCACACCCACTGGCCATTTTATTGGGATTCCAATGGTCCTCGTTGACCAAGAATCGGATATTGGTCGATAAAACGACCGATCCGACCCGTTTAAACGTTCCGTTAGTGTCGCGACGTCGGGAAAGGGTTGTGCGAATTTATTACTGATGATATCTTCTGATACAGGGCCCAGTTGTTCAGCACCAGCCTCCCAGTAGCTGCGCGGGAGTTCGAGAGTCTGCCTTCATCCAGGTGGGTTATCTTCGGTCCGGGCTTGATCTATTCGGCCCTCTGGTTGCTTTAGTCCAGTCGGACACCCTTTTTTTTGACCAGCCTGCGAATTATACCGATACGACCTATGATGACTGCATATATATCACATGATCCCCTGATAGACATTGATTCTTTTAGACTCATCATATATACCTGCTGATTTTATCTAGATTAGCCTTGATGATTGTATTGACATGCCCTATGATTAGTCCTGATAGATCTTGATCTACGTGAGACATATCTTACGTACCTGTTTATCAGTTTTTATATTTCTGATAGACCTTGATCTTCATGAGACATACCATATACATATCTGTTCATCAGCTTTTTCAGTATATAGATCTGCATGATTTGATGGCACTTGTTGATTCCTGTCAGCCGATTTATTGTTGATATTCCGATATGCATGATTGATTGATCCTGATTGTTGGATACTATTCGATATTCCGATATGCATGATTGATAGATACTACTTGATGTTCCGATATGCATGATAGATTCTGATCGACACGATAGATGATTCCCTGTTGGGATCTCGGCATGTTGCCAACTACCCGGTCACTAGACCGTGAGATTGATCATTATGACTTGCCATGCACTGCTGTACTTCACGAACATGGCCGGGGTAGCTCCCCGTGGAGATTGTTCTTTACCGGTAAAGTGGTCTGATGATAGACCCGTGAGCCCTCGACAAGGTTATGTCAGCCGAAAAGGTGCCGAACAGTGGCATTGCCTGAGGTCCTGCGGGACCAATATGGCGCATGATTGGATATTTGGTTTTCTACCATTGACGCATTGTTTGACTTGTACTGTTGTTCAGTTATTTCCAGCACCATTATCTGTAGACATGCTTGTATCTCTAGTAGTTCTTTATACATGATCCTTGTAGTTGACATTTGATTTCCAGCATGCATGTTCTACAGTTCTCTTGACTGTTATATCCTGATACACCCTGATTGTTCAGCTTACTTACCTGCTATTTTGATTCTGGTTATTAGTAGACATCTATGTTTCCAGCTTTTCCTACAGATTTTTACTATCCGCAGATTTTAGTACCCAGTAGGTACGATTAGCTGACCCTCGGCTCGTCGTGCCCACTGGGATGCACTCCGGTGTATCTCACACCCTCGGGTGACTGTTGCAGGTCCGTCGGGTGGTGAGATGTCGGGACGATCCAGTGAGCTGACTACGATAGAGCTGTCCCCATGAGCATTATATAGCGATGACTTTTGCAGACATTTAGTTTCCGCATTTCATTCCAGCTCATCTTGATTTGGACATTTAAAACTGATGATGTAATAACTTAATTCTGATTATTCCTGCTGAGTAGATTAGATTAGATACTGATATATCTGTTGATCTCTGATGATGATTTTAGCCGTGCATGTATAGGGGAGTCTCTGTCCTCGGGACAGAGAGTCTTCTATACGTGTGGCGGTCTGTTGCGCCCAGTTTGCAAACTCTGATTTCAAAAAAAAAAAAATTTAGACCTGATTTTTAAAACTCGGGGCGTGACATTTATGATCCAAATTCAACCTGACTTCAATCAATTTCATTTATTTGATTATTTACAAAATTCCAAATTCTTACATCTCTCCCACCAAAAAGGAAGTTTCGTCCCTGAAACTTAATACAACTAAGAATCAAATAACTGGGGAAAACGCTCCATCATGGTTGATTCACGTTCCCACGTGGCTTTACGCTCCTCGTGGTTCATAATTCGGTTTCATTTAAACTGCTAGAAATTCTGGTTCATAAAGATACCACACAGGGTATGCGATATAGAGGGTCGATGTACCCTATTTATGGTCTGGAAAAACAATATTGAGACTATAACATCGCTGTCCAAAGACAACCCTGGAGACTAAACTTAAGTAAGCAGACAAATAGACCCAATCATGATATTCCCCTTTTCAGGGTGGGGTATTTCCTCAGCTCTTTCGACAGTACGTTGTCTGCAGCCAACGTGCTTATCAAAAGAAAAGTGAAATACCATAGATCTGTCGCCAACATCAAGTTGGGGACGCGACTCCACTACACCAATATTGGCTTTTAGCGGCACTTTAAACTGCCGGGAAACATCAAAAAAGTGCCGGTAATTATTTTTCCCAGCACTTTTTTGTGGCAGTCAAAAGTGCCGGCAAAAACTCCGTCGGCAATTCTTTTACCGGCACTTATACCAAACCGCCAGCATAGAAGGTAAAGCCGGCACTTACAAGTGCCAGCAAAACCGCCAGCATAGAAGGTAAAGCCGGTACTTACAAGTGCCAGCAAAACGCTCTATTCCGGCACTCCAAACCGCCAGCATATCCCATTTTAGTGGCACTTACAAGTGCCAGCAAAACTATCTGTCCCGGCACTCCAAACCGCCAGCATACCCCTTTTTAGTGGCACTCATAAGTGCAAGGAAAACGATCTGTATTGGCACTCCAAACCGCCAGCATATCCCTTTTTAGTGGCACTTTAAAGTGCCAAGAAAACAGTCATTTCCCGGCACTCCAAACCGCCAGCCTTTATTATTTTTACAAAAAAAAATATACCGGCAAAAAGAAAATTTTTTATTCATTTTTATAATTAGCAATAAAATAATAATTTAATTAGGTAAAATAATTATTTCATATCAACACAGAAGATTTTAAAAAGATATTTAAAAACATGCAAATGACTACAATTAAGCACAATAAATTTTAGTCATAGGCAAAATACCATCAATTTATACAATTTCAAGTATATATCATCTAATCAACATCCATAATAGACAAAAAATACCATCAATTTAATTAATTGCAACAACAAAATTATATCGGCATATATACTTCAAATACATTATGAGATCTATCTATATTGCCAATGTTCCTTCGACTGCATCATTCTCGTCAGAGTCGGAAGAAGAAGACTGCGACTTTGGTTTAAACATAACCCGTGAAAATCCGTAACCGAGCGAGCTTCCGCTACTCGCGCACAACTGCACAAAGATAGAAGCCAATCAAGAGCAGGAATTTAGTACTCGTTTGCCAACATGATAGTCGAAAGCTGGTGTCCATGGAATATGTTTTGCGGACAAATTAGCAGTGATTAGTTAATTATCGCTCGAGCTGTTGTTTAGATACAAAATAAGACAAACTACCAAAAAGGTAAACTATTGCTTAATGGATTGCTTACCTCAGTGAGCTCTGAGAGATGACGACTTCTGAATTCATTAATAGTTGCAGCAATTTCCGACGTAGGCAACTTGGCCTGCAAAAGAAGCGTTAGGACCTTTAGGAAATGTGTTACGGAATTTGAGTTGGCGTAGTTTCGTGAAAGTTTCAAGTCCTGAAGATTGAAGGTGAAGAAAGTTGAATCATTTAACTCAATCTCAAGAAAGAAGAATTCAAAAGGATCAGGTATGTTTAACTAAAGAATTTGTGTGATCCGAATACTTCTTGTAGTGTAGAAACACTTGGAAGAATCTTTCATTGCATAAAAATCAAAAACTGGACTTGGGACATGTTCAGGATCCGGATCAGGCTGTTCGATCCGGATCCCGAAGGTGGTTCGTTCATACATCGTCGCAATCCGGATCGTAGTCTCTTGATCCGGATCCCGAACGTTAAGTTTACCATCTACCTTGAATGATCCGGATCTTGCTTCGCAATCCGGATCCCAAACGTTGATGTTTGGTGAACTGTATGAACGATCCGGATCGTAGTTACATGATCCGGATCCCGAACCTTCGTTTTTCTGGAATTGGCTGTTTCGTTATGACGATCCGGATCTCAGTTATCACGATCCGGATCGCCGTCCGTAAAATTCCAGAAATGGTTGGTTTTTGATTCTTATCTCCTTCCTAGGGTTTCTAACCTATAAATAGACCCTATGTCTTTCTTTCTAGGGTCAATCCACATAGCCGTCATTTTCATATATCATCATATACGGCTATAGATCCACATATAGAGAAGAAAGGAAATCATTAGAGAATACTCTATGTTTCTTCATCTATATTGATTAGTTTGATTCTAGGTTTTCATACTCACATCCTGAGTTGAATCAAACTAATGAATACTTAGATGGTATTTCCGATCTATCTTTGATCTAAGTATTCGGCGGATCATCACCACCCAAAAACAACGATTACCCCAAAATCGGCGCGTGGATTCGCGTGTCCTTGTGGATTCAAGGTTCATTCGCTCTCGTGGATTCGGAGCGAGGCACGTTCGTGGATTCGAAGGGTGCTATTGGGTGAAGACCGTGGATTCGGTCGGACGTCGTGGATTCGACGTTGGACGCCGTGGATTCGGCGTTGGGCGCAGATCGTGGATTCGAGAAGCGTCTGGAGCGAGCGGAGAAGATCCTCTAGGAGCGTATGGAAAAGGTTGAGTCGTAAGTGTGTACGGTAAATCACCTTGTACGTGTTTTAATTCTAGTGGATTTCTGCCGTGTTATCGGTCCCGTGGTTTTTTACTCCGGTGATGGAGTTTTCCACGTAAAAATCTTGCGAGTTATTTTCATTTCCGCATTGGGTTTTTATCGCAACGATTTTTGAGTGTTTATACGTTTACACCTATTCACCCCCCTCTAGGTGTTTCTTCCCCTATTTAGATCCGTATTATATTCGACCCAACAAGTGGTATCAGAGAGGGAATAGGGTTGTGAACAATGGTAGAAGGTGGAAACATCAATCGACCCCCTTTCTTTGATGGAACAAATTATGCGTACTGGAAAGTACGGATGAAAGCCTTTTTATCTTCCATCGACGAAAGGGTGTGGCATTCAATTGAATCAGGATGGACTAATCCAACTGAACTTATCTCTGATGTTCACACCTTAAAACCTAGGTCGAAATGGACCAAGGAAGAGTTTGAGTTATCTTCTTACAATGGCAAGGGAATTAATGCTATTTTTAATGCCTTATCTCAAACTGAATTCTCTCGCGTCTCGGCATGTGAGACTGCGAAAGAAATCTGGGATGTTCTCTAGGTTACACATGAGGGAACTAACCTCGTGAAGATTCAGAAACTGCAGATGCTTACGAGCAAGTTTGACTCTATTTTGATGGCAGAAAATGAATCTTTCACGGACTACTATACACGATTGCAAGACATCGTAAACTCATGTGCTAATCTGGGAGAGAAGATTCCAGAATTTAAGATTGTAAGAAAAATCTTAAGAACTCTTCCTGAACGATTTCGCCCAAAGGTTACTGCCATTGAAACTATTAAACACCCGGATGAAATACGTGTAGAAGAATTAGTTGGTTCATTACAAACTTATGAAATGACTTTTAATACTAACAATTCTTCTGGAAAAGCATCCACTTCTAAGTCTTCAGGTTATGCGTTGAAAACAACTAAGGAAGAAGACGCGGATACATCCTCCTCGGACGATGACGAGAACCTTTCTATGGAGGAATTTGAGAAGCAGCTCGCTCTCTTGACAAGGAATTTTCGCCGCAACTTTCGAAGGGGTAATTCAAGCAAATCTCCATCCTTCAGAAAGTGGAACAAAGGCAAGGGTACTCCAAGTCACAAGTCAAGAAAGCAGGAGAACTTCTCAAAGGATAAGAAAAGTTCAGAAGGACAACTGCAATGCTTCAAATGTCGAGGCTACGGCCACATTGCAACGGAGTGTCCTAACAAGTATCCGGCAAAGAAGAAGGCGATGCAAGTCGTCACTTGGGATGACAACTCAACGTCAAATGAGTCGTCTTCAAGTGGTGAAGAAAAGAGCTCCACGGCATTCCACGCGTCCACATCTTCACCATTCATGTGCTTTATGGCAAGTACGTCTGAATCATTGTCCAACTCCACTGTTGAAAAGAATGCAATGGACAATGAACCGGATGATTCGGAAGGTGAAGAGTTTGCTCTAGCCTACCACAGACTTTTGAGGGACTCAAAGAAAGTGGCTAAGCAAAACAAGAGTTTGAGAGGGAGATTGCATGATCTCGAAGAAGAAGCAAAAAGAGCGACTTCTCTCTCAAACGCTCTTGAAGTGGAAAGGGAAAACCTGATAAAAGAAAATGCTTCCCTTCAAGAGTCCAATGAGCAACTTGAAAAGGAACATACAAATCTGGTGGATAACGCGAATCACTTTTCAAAGCTCTACAACGAGGCTCGACAGGATAACCTGGAAATGACAAAGACCATTTTCCAACTCAAGAATGACTTACAGCGATTCTCTTCAGGAAGGAGTAAGTTGGATAGACTTCTTGGTCTTGGTCAATCAAATAGGTTCGGCCTCGGATACACTCAAACTGGAAACAGTCCAAGTTCGAGTGAGACAGTTTTTGTGCCTCAGTCGGTATCTCCTCCTCCGACACCGGAATTCAAGACAAACAACGACAACAAACCTACTTCATCCTCTTTGGGATCGTCAAGATCTAAGGTATGTTTTCGTTGTGGTGTTTCAGGGCACATAAGAAGATATTGCAAGACGGGAGTCGAACGCTCATCTCAAGCACCTCTTGCATCAACTACCAAAAAGGCTCCTTTCCGGAAATCAAAGCAAAACTTTTCAAATAAAAAGAGACTTGGTAGTTCACCGCGCAAGACGACTTCATCAAGGAGCAACAATCGTTTTAACAAGACGCTTTCACCTAGGCACAAAACTTCACGACCATTACAGACGCATTCCAAAAAGGTTTGGGTGCGCAAAGGTGAAATTTTCCCTTGTCTTGTTTCCAATATTTCCTTGCATGCATATGATAGCTCGTCTTGGTATCTGGATAGCGGGTGTTCCCGTCACATGACCGGTGACAAAAATAGTTTTCAAAATCTTGAGAAAATCTCCGGAGGACACGTTGTTTTCGGAGACGGTCGATCTTCCAAAATTGTTGGAAAAGGGACGGTAGCTATTCCAGATGGCCCGATTTTGAAAAACGTCTTATTTGTTGATGGCCTTAAGACTAACCTCATAAGCATAAGTCAACTTTGCGACAATGGTTTTTCAGTTAACTTTTCATCGGTTGAATGCGTTGTAACTGATAAGGACCATGCTTTCTTTCTAAAAGGGGTTAGATCTGAAAACAATTGTTATGTTGTTCCTAACAAATTTTCTGAAAATTGTAACTTAGCCGCTTTGAATAATGAAACTCTTTGGCACGAAAGGCTAGGTCACTTAAATTTTAAGGAACTTACTAGAATTTCAAACAAGGACGTGGTCAAGGGGATTCCAAAGCTTTTATTTAAACAAAACGTTGTGTGTGGTGGTTGCCAAAAGGGAAAACAGTCTAGGACTGCACACAAGAACTTGAACCACGTTGGTACAAAACGGCCCTTGGAACTTTTGCACATGGACTTAATGGGGCCGACCCGTCAACCATCTTTGGGAGGTAAATGGTACATCTTTTTATTGGTTGATGATTTCTCTCGGTTTTCTTGGGTAGCATTTTTGAGAGAGAAAGCTGATACGTTTGACTCTTTTCATGAGATTTGCCATCGTATTATGATTGAAAAGAATGAAAAGATCATTCGTGTTAGAAGTGATAGGGGTGGAGAATTCATAAATTCAAAATTCATTGACTTTTGTACTTCAAATGGCATTAAACCTGAATTCTCGGCACCCTATACACCTCAGCAGAATGGTGTTGTTGAGCGCAAAAACAGGGTTGTTCAAGAGATGGCGCGTGTGATGCTTCATAGCCGGAAATTACCGCTACATTTTTGGGCTGAAGCTGTGAACACCGCTGTCTATGTCATTAACAGAGTGTATTTGCGCCCAGGAACCTTGAATACACCATATGAGCTGTGGTTTAGTAGAAAACCGGATATCAAGTACTTTCGTATCTTCGGGAGTCGATGTTACATCTTACGTGACCGTGAAAATCTTGGAAAGTTCGACTCTCGAAGTGAAGAAGGGATCTTTTTGGGTTATTCTACGAATAGCAGAGCATATCGAGTATTTAACATTGAATCTAAGACGATCGTAGAATCTATAAATGTTAAAGTAGATGAAGCTTCTCATTTTGAATCTGAAAAATCTACCCTCGATATCTCTCTAGATGATGATTCTCCTGCTAGTGCATCTTCTCATAATAATACTTCCAATATTAATGATGCATCTAATGGTTCTTCTAGTTTATCTGATGTGCAGGAATCATCTCGTGTACCTCCGAGTACTCCGTTTCAACAAACGCTACGAATCTCCAAGGATCATCCGGAATCGAACATCATTGGAGATCCACAAGAAGGAGTTAGAACTCGAAGGCAGTTGGTTTGCGGATTTGCTTGCTACGTATCTTTAATCGAACCAAAGACAATAGATGAAGTTCTTCAGGATGACTACTGGATTAAAGCAATGCAGGAAGAGCTCCATCAACTTGAGCGAAACAAAGTCTGGGAATTAACGAAGCCTCCAAAGCAACATAATGTGATAGGTACCAAATGGATCTTCAAGAACAAGAAAGATGAAGATGGTACTATCATCAGGAACAAGGCACGACTAGTTGCTCAAGGCTACTCTCAAGTAGAAGGTATAGACTTTGACGAAACTTTCGCCCCTGTAGCTAGACTCGAGTCCATTCGTATATTGTTTGCTATTGCTTGTCATTTTAAAATCAAATTATTTCAAATGGACGTCAAGAGCGCATTTCTAAATGGGTTTTTAAATGAGGAAGTTTATGTAGCTCAACCGAAAGGTTTTGTAGATCATAAACAACCTAACCATGTTTTTCGTTTGAAAAGGGCTCTTTACGGTCTGAAACAAGCACCGCGAGCATGGTACGAAAGGTTAACAAAGCACCTTTTGGAGAAGGGCTATACTCGAGGGGGAGCTGACAGGACTCTCTTTGTGAAGCATTATCAAAATAATTTCATTGTAGCACAAATCTATGTCGATGACATTGTATTTGGTGCAACAAAAGATAATGATGCTTCTAAATTCGCGGAGACCATGGAAAGCGAATTTGAGATGTCCATGATGGGCGAACTGTCTTATTTTCTTGGATTGCAAATTAAACAAAATGATGAAGGTATTCACTTGAGTCAATCCAAGTATGCAATGGAGTTGGTCAAAAAGTTTGATCTAGAAAATTGTAAAGATTTTCCAACTCCAATGGGAACTAGCCACAAGGGACTTGGAAGTGAATCACATAGTGAGAATGTAGACGAGAAACTGTATAGAAGTATGATTGGAAGTCTACTTTACCTCACGGCTAGTCGCCCGGATATATCCTTTAGTGTTGGGATTTGCGCGAGATATCAATCAGCACCAAAGGAGGTTCACCTGAAAGCGGTGAAACGGATCATCCGGTATATCAAAGGATCAATTAATTTCGGAATTTGGTATCCTATGGGAACAAGTTTGGATATTGTTGGATACTCAGATGCCGATTGGGCAGGATCAGTGGATGATCGGAAAAGCACGAGTGGTGCATGCTTCTATCTTGGCCATTGCCTTGTTGCATGGCACAGTAAAAAGCAGAATTGCATAGCACTCTCGACTGCCGAAGCGGAATACATTTCAGCTGGAAGTTGCTCAACTCAACTCATTTGGATGAAAAGCGTATTGAGTGACTTCCGCATTTCAGCATCTTCGGTAACAATTCTTTGTGACAACACAAGTGCAATTAACATTTCTAAAAACCCTGTGTTGCACTCTAGAACAAAACATATTGAACTTAGATATCATTTTCTTAGAGAGCTAGTTGAATCAAATACTCTTCAACTTTCATATATTTCAACTGAGGATCAATTAGCTGACATTTTAACAAAACCTTTGGATCAAAAACGTTTTATTCATTTACGAAAAGCAATTGGGATGCTTTCCTTGAAATAATCTTCTTTTTGAAATCTTTGCTTAGGATAGGTTTTGTATTTGTTTTTGTTTTGTTCTTTATCTATGTTTGTACATAGGACATTAATTGAGCATAGATCATAATTGACTTTAATTGCATCTTTTCGCACATTTAGAAATTTATTATGCTTTTGCCATCATAATATTTCACTGTTGCAATGATCATTTATGTTAATTAAATCATCTTCTAAAGTGATCAAAGTCAATTTCTCTCTCTCTATGATCTCTTGGTATAGTCATTATCTTATTTGACTGTTTAGTCGAGTATGAAATCGAGATCAATTTTTGGTTGAATACTTTATATCTTAAATAATTGATAGCCAATTGAGGGGGAGTCAAAGATAATGTAAAATGCTCAAAAGATGTGGAAAGAGTTACATCCCAATGAGGAGTGTGAAAACTACCACCACATGGAGGAAAGAGCTACCACCTCGGTCGTCCGAGTATTGTGTGCAGCTACCACATGTATACCAAGCATGGTTGTTCAAATTTTTGATTAAGTAAAATGCATGTTGAAATACTTGACTCTGTCAAATTTCAAGGTTGGTATAAGGTGGGATTTTAAAGAAAGATGCTCAAAGAGCCACTCTCTTCAACAGTTTGTCTAGAAATATTATCTACCATATTTGGGATTTCAAACATCTATTGATCTTTGTATTTCATTTTCTTTACTGAATTGATGATTTGATAAAGGCATTACTCATAAGATCAAGTTAGATGTGATTGAAGGTGTTCAACTTTAAGGGATTTAATTTTTGTAAATTTTCGTTTCATTTTTGGATATTATTGATAGATTTGGCATAATCTAATTCTTGTTGTATGAAACGATGATTTTTGTTTAAAGTTGATACACATTTGTGCTTACAATCTTTTTCTGGATCTTCCTGAATTTCTCTGAAATTTTCTAAAGAAAAAGTTGGGGCCGATCCGGATCGGGGTAGATGATCCGGATCCCGAACGCAGGAATTCTTCTGCGGGCTGACGATCCGGATTGTATCTGCCGATCCGGATCCCGAACGCAGTTTCTCACTGCGGGTAGCCGATCCGGATCGCAGTCATGAACTGATCCGGATCGCGGCTAGGTTTTATAAGGAACGAAAGGGGTTTTTGATTTCTTTACTCCAATCTTTTGTTCCGAAGTTTCCAGAGCGCTTCTCTCTAGATTTCATCCTCCTTGGAAGCTTTCTAACTCAAGTTCTTCTGTTCCAAGTAAGTTTTATTGATCAAAATCTCGGTTTTTCACCGTTTTTCTCTTTTCCTCCTCAAACGTACGAAATTCTTGGATTGATTTTGTTTGTGGATGGTTTTTGATCAAATTTCTTTTGAAATAAGAACTCTGGGTTGTTTAGTTTTGATTATATGCTAGGTTTTCTCCTGATTAACGGATTTTTAGGCTTCGATTTCTAAAATTTCGGTTTTAGGGCATATAATAAGGATTTTCGAAATTCATGCAATTGATCTATTTTTAAAAGTCCTCTTGCAAAACTAATTTGATTCTTAGTCTCACTACATGATTATGATTGTTTGGGTACAATTTTTCAAATTTTTGAAAACTAAGAATTTTTGTGTTCTTGAGTTGGTTTTCACAGGACACCTTCTTAACTCAAGCACTTTGATCAATGGCACTTAATTCAATGTGTTTCTCTTGGTTAATCCTTCTCCTGGTCTCAATGGTACACACTCGCCCTACAAATAAACTAAAGAGAGCCAAGAACCTCCAACAAAAAGGTGAATTTGTCGAGGTCAGTGACACAGAGGTAGATTGTCATGAGATTGACTGGGCGGCATTGACGGATGATGATGACTCAATGTATGAACAAGAACCGTCTGATGGTTCAAGGAGAAAGGCGTCTGTTAAATCAAAAGAAAAGGCAACTAAGGTACCAGGAAAAGCATCAGTGGTAGCACCAACCATCTCCTTGAAAAGAAAGAGAATATCTAGACGCCGTGGGCTACGACAGGACAATAATGTTGACACGCCGATAGCTTCTGACTCCCCACATCGCTTGGAAGAAGTATTCGTTAACACTGATCGTCTTCGAGCCTTTGCACATCGCGAATGCATTGGTGAAAGGCATGTTAACATTGAGGCTCTGCAAGGTCACTCCCCTGGTTTTGGTCTTCTGATTGAACAAGCCAACCTTATTCAAGTATGTCGTTTCCCAGAAACTCTTGGCTACTGTTTGCATCTTGTGAGGACCTTCTATACTAATGCACGGCATCTTCGAGAGTCTGAGAACGGTCCTATGGAGTTCTACACGAATATCCAAGGCACAAGGTTTAAGATTACTCCAGAATTGATTGGCGAGGTTTTGGGAATGGAAGCCAGCAAGAAAGGAGTTCACTACTTGAAGGGGGTAAATTTGACAAACACATTATGGCAAAAAGTTATAGAGGGAATTTGTCTCGAGGGAACACAATCAACCGAAAAATCTGTTCGGTCTAAAGAACTTCGTCTTGAATATCGCTTCTTAAACTTCATCACATGTTACAATATACTTCCAAATATGCAGACAAAGGTTGTGAGATGGGACCGGTTGTTGTTTTTGTATCTTATAGGACATCCATCAGAGGCAACGGCATTGAATATCAACATTCCGTACATTATCTGGAATAGAATGGCGCGATATGTTGAGCATCCTCATCCCACTGAGAGAATTCCATTTCCCTTGATTATAATGAGGATTTTAAAGAAATTTCAGGTTGACATTACTTCAACAACTTATCATCAATGTCTGAGCATGATAGATGAGTCTACCATTGTCAAATCCCTCCATAAGTTGCCGCATGTCACTCCAGTTCCTGCATCTGGAACGAAGCACAGTACAAACACTAACGCATCACCATCTCGACAAGCACCCAGCACAGATGATGAAGCATCAATGACGTCGATTATCAAGGAACAACAGCGACTATCTGTTAAGCAAGAACAAATTTTGAAGGAACAACAAAGAATTACCAATGAGCTTGAGATTACCACGGCAGCTCACATTACAATAACGAAGAAGATCAATTCAATGGACAAACGGATGCGAAAGATACTCTCTAAGATGGGTTGCACAAGCTCTGAAGACTCAGATTCTGACATCTGATTACTTTTGACTCATTCTTTTTCTTTTTGTGCAGGATTTTGATTTTAGGATTTAGTCTTATACTTACTTTTAGCTTAGTTCTCAGGTTTTACGTTTTATTGGAACTTTTTCACTCTCCTAACATTTCGTAGTCTTAACTACATTTTGGCTTTGTTTTGTGACAAAAAGGGGGAGAGAGTTGTTGAGAACTTTGAACAATGATGATGATGTGAATGAACATCAAGGTAAGGGAACTTGAACAATTGATTGTGAAAATCTTGATGATGAAGATTTTGTATACATCAAGGTAAGTATGATCTCAACTTCAATCTTGATGATGAAGATTTTGTATACATCAAGGTAAGTATGATCTCAACTTCAACTTTTGGTTTTTATCTTGTGATTTGTTGCATGTCTCGACTAACTATTTGCTAACTATTTGGGCATGTAATATAACTAACAAGTTGATGTTCACTAACAAGTTTGTGACACTTGGTTTTTGATTGCATAGAAGATATGTTGGTTCTTAACTCTGATCAATTACATATCTATATATATTAGTTTGTCACAAACATGTTCATGACATTTGGTATTTACGTGCAAAGAAGATATGTTGGTATTTTTTTAACTATGATCAGTTTACATATCTGAATATAAATGTCATGGTAAGTATAAATGAGTTTAAACTTCATCTCTGTTTGTGGTTTTTGAATAATACAAAATTCTTAAGGTATCTAACGATTTCTTTTGTCAAGAATGATTTCTTTTGCAGAGAGTACAGATGTCTAAGTCTAGAGTCTGTTTTAGGAGTTTAACTCATGTATTGTATTTTGGATCTCCATTGTAAATTTTTGTTGTATGGTGATAGCAACAAAAATATCTTTTTGAATTTTCTTAGTGGATCTGTGTTTTGTCACGAAACCGCCAAAGGGGGAGATTGTTACGGAATTTGAGTTGGCGTAGTTTCGTGAAAGTTTCAAGTCCTGAAGATTGAAGGTGAAGAAAGTTGAATCATTTAACTCAATCTCAAGAAAGAAGAATTCAAAAGGATCAGGTATGTTTAACTAAAGAATTTGTGTGATCCGAATACTTCTTGTAGTGTAGAAACACTTGGAAGAATCTTTCATTGCATAAAAATCAAAAACTGGACTTGGGACATGTTCAGGATCCGGATCAGGCTGTTCGATCCGGATCCCGAAGGTGGTTCGTTCATACATCGTCGCAATCCGGATCGTAGTCTCTTGATCCGGATCCCGAACGTTGAGTTTACCATCTACCTTGAACGATCCGGATCTTGCTTCGCAATCCGGATCCCGAACGTTGATGTTTGGTGAACTGTATGAACGATCCGGATCGTAGTTACATGATCCGGATCCCGAACCTTCGTTTTTTCTGGAATTGGCTGTTTCGTTATGACGATCCGGATCTCAGTTATCACGATCCGGATCGCCGTCCGTAAAATTCCAGAAATGGTTGGTTTTGATTCTTATCTCCTTCCTAGGGTTTCTAACATATAAATAGACCCTATGTCTTTCTTGCTAGGGTCAATCCACATAGCCGTCATTTTCATATATCATCATATACGGCTATAGATCAACATATAGAGAAGAAAGGAAATCATTAGAGAATACTCTATGTTTCTTCATCTATATTGATTAGTTTGATTCTAGGTTTTCATACTCACATCCTGAGTTGAATCAAACTAATGAATACTTAGATGGTATTTTCCGATCTATCTTTGATCTAAGTATTCGGCGGATCATCACCACCAAAAACAACGATTTACCCCAAAAATCGGCGCGTGGATTCGCGTGTCCTTGTGGATTCAAGGTTCAATCGCTCTCGTGGATTCGGAGCGAGGCACGTTCGTGGATTCGAAGGGTGCTATTGGGTGAAGACCGTGGATTCGGTCGGACGTCGTGGATTCGACGTTGGACGCCGTGGATTCGGCGTTGGGCGCAGATCGTGGATTCGAGAAGCGTCTGGAGCGAGCGGAGAAGATCCTCTAGGAGCGTATGGAAAAGGTTGAGTCGTAAGTGTGTACGGTAAATCACCTTGTACGTGTTTTAATTCTAGTGGATTTCTGCCGTGTTATCGGTCCCGTGGTTTTTTACTCCGGTGATGGAGTTTTCCACGTAAAAATCTTGCGTGTTATTTTATTTCCGCATTGGGTTTTATCGCAACGATTTTTGAGTGTTTATACGTTTACACCTATTCACC
>JAQNDB010003835.1:0-27122 GCA_029204045.2 Tillandsia leiboldiana
CACTTAACTCAATCTCAAGAAAGAAGAATTCAAAAGGATCAGGTATGTTTAACTAATTATTTTTGGTGATCCGAATACTTCTTATAGTGTAGAAACACTTGGATGAATTTTTAATTGCATAAAAATCAAAAACTGGACATGGGACATGTTCAGGATCCGGATCAGACTTTCCAATCCGGATCCCGAAGGGTGTTCGTTCATACACAAGTTCAATCCGGATCGTAGCCTCCTTTGATCCGGATCCCGAACACTAGTTTTACCATTTTATTTGAACGATCCGGATCAGGCATTTCAATTCGGATCCCGAACGTTGATGTTTGGTGAATTGTATGAACAATCCGGATCAGGCACTTCGATCCGGATCCCGAACCTTTGTTTTTCTGGAAACTGTCTTTCTCGCTACTGCAATCCGGATCGCCGAAATCCGATCCGGATCGCCGTCCTGAAAAATTCCATAAAAGGTTAGTTTTTTATTCTTATCCTCCTCCAATGGTTTCTAACCTATATATAGACCCTTTAATTCATCTTTTAGGGTAACCACGAAAAAGGGAAAAAGACGACCGAAATAGATATATCCACATATGGAGAAGAAAGGAAATCAATAGATTTAATCTTATGTTTCTTCATCTATATTGATTGATTTGATTCTAGGTTTTCATACTCACATTTTGAGTAGAATCAAATCAATGAATACTTAGATGGTATTTCCGATCTATTTCTAATCTAAGTATTCGGCGGATCATCACCACCCAAAAAACAACGATTTATCCCAAATCGGCGCGTGGACTCGCGTGGCCTTGTGGATTCAAGGTGCTACCGCTCTCGTGGATTCGGAGCGAGGTATGTTCGTGGATTCGAAGCGTGCTACTGGGTGAAGACCGTGGATTCGGTCGGACGTCATGGATTCGGCGTTGGACGCAGATCGTGGATTCGAGAAGCATCGTGGAGCGAGCGGAGAAGATCAACTAGGAGCGTATGGAAAAGGTTGAGTCGTCTGTGAGTACGGTATATCGCCTTGTACGTGTTTAATTCTAGTGGATTTCACCGTGTTATCGGTCCCGTGGTTTTTTACTCCGGTTTGGAGTTTTCCACGTAAAAATCTCTGCGTGTTATTTATTTTTCCGCATTGGGTTTTATATCGCAAAGATTTTTGAGTGTTTATTGTTTACACCTATTCACCCCCCTCTAGGTGTTTTTCCCCCTATTTAGATCCCATTTTACATATAACCCAACAAGTGGTATCGGAGCGGGAATAGGGTTGTAAACAATGGTTGAAGGTGGAAACATCAACAGACCTCCGTTCTTCGATGGAACAAATTATGCGTACTGGAAAGTACGGATGAAAGCCTTTTTAATTTCCATCGACGAACGGGTGTGGCAATCAATTGAATTAGGATGGTCTAATCCAACTGAATTTATTGGTGATGTTCGCACCATCAAACCTAGGTCGAAATGGACCAAGGAAGAGATAGATTTTTCTTCTTATAATGGCAAAGGGATTAATGCTCTATTTAATGCTTTGTCTCAAACTGAGTTCTCTCGCGTCTCGGCATGTGAGACTGTGAAAGAAATCTGGGATGTTCTTCAAGTTACGCATGAGGGAACTAACCTTGTGAAGATTCAAAAACTGCAAATGCTTACGAGCAAGTTTGACTCTATTTTCATGGCAGAAAATGAATCATTCACAGACTATTACACACGATTGCAAGACATCGTAAACTCATGTGCTAACTTGGGAGAGAAGATTCCAGAATTTAAAGTTGCAAGAAAAATATTAAGAACTCTTCCCGAAAGATTTCGATCCAAGGTTACAGCCATTGAAACTATTAAACACCCGGACGAAATCCGTGTAAAAGAATTAGTTGGTTCTTTACAAACATATGAAATGACATTTCCTACTAACTATTCTTCGGGAAAGGCATCCTCTTCTAAGTCTTCAGGTTATGCTTTGAAAACAACAAAAGAAGAAGACGCGGATTCATCCTCCTCAGGCGATGACGAGAACCTATCTATGGAGGACTTTGAGAAGCAGCTCGCTCTCTTGACAAGGAAGTTTCGCCGCAACTTTCGAAGGGGTAATTCAAGTAAAACTCCATCCTTCGGAAAGTCGAAGAAAGGCAAGGGTATTTCAAGTTATAAGTCAAGAAAGCAAGAGAACTTTTCAAAGGATAAGAAAAGTTCAGAAGGACAAGTCCAATGCTTCAAGTGCCGAGGATACGGCCATATCTCAACGGAATGTCCAAATAAGAATCCGTCCAAGAAGAAGGCGATGCAAGCCGTCACTTGGGATGACACCTCATCGTCAAATGAGTCATCGTCAAGTGATGAAGAAGATAACGCAACGGCGTTCCACGCGTCCACATCTTCACCCTTCATGTGCTTAATGGCAAGTACATCCGAGTCATTGTCCAACTCCACTGTTGAAAAGATTGCAACGGACGATGAATCGGATAATTCGGAAGGTGAAGATTTTGCTCTAGCCTACCACAGACTTTTGAGGGATTCAAAGAAACTGGCTAAGCAAAACAAGGGGTTGAGAGGGAGATTGCAGGATCTCGAAGAAGAAGTAAAAAGGGTAACTTCTCTCTCGACCGATCTTGAAGTGGAAAGGGATAATCTGATAAAAGCAAATGCTTCACTTCAAGAGTCCAATGAGCAATTCGAGAAGAATTATGTAGATATGGTGAACAAAGCGAATTACTTCTTGAAGCTCAACGGCGAGGTTCGACAGGAAAAATTGGAAATGACAGAGACCATTCTCCAACTCAAGGATGATTTACATCGATTTTCATTAGGAAGGAGTAAGTTGGATAAGCTTCTTGGTCTTGGTCAATCAAACAAGTTCGGCCTCGGATACAATCGAACTGAAGACAATTTTAGTTCGGTTGGGACAGTCTTTGTGCCTCAGTCGGTATCTCCTCCTCCGACACCGGAATTCACGACAAGCAACGACAACAAGCCTACTTCACCCTCCTCGGAATCGTCAAGCACTAAGGTATGTTTTCGTTGTAATTTTGCAGGGCACATAAGGAGAAATTGCAAGATGGTAGCCAAACGCTCAACTCAAGCACTTCTTGCAAAGACTACCAAAAGGGTGATTCCTCATAAATCAAATGCAAATTATTCGAAGGAAAAGAGCCTCGGTAGTTCATCAAACAAGACGACGACGTCAAGGAAAAGCGATGGATCACACAAGACGCTTTCACCAAAGGTATCAACTTCACAATCATTTTCGACGTACTCCAAAACTCAAAAGGTTTGGGTACGCAAAGGTGAATTCTTCTTTCATCCTTGAACCACGTCGGTACCAAACGGCCCTTGGAATTATTGCATATGGATCTTATGGGGCCGACTCGTCAACCATCCTTGGGAGGTAAATGGTATATTTTCTTATTGGTTGATGATTTCTCTAGGTATTCTTGGGTAGCATTTTTAAATGAGAAAGCTGATACTTTTGATTCTTTTCACGAGATTTGCCTTCGTATTATGATTGAAAAGAATGAAAAGATCATTCGTGTTAGAAGTGATAGAGGTGGAGAATTCATAAATTCAAAATTCATTGATTTTTGCACTTCCAATGGCATTAAACATGAATTCTCAACACCCTATACACCTCAACAGAATGGTGTAGTCGAGCGCAGAAACAGGGTTGTACAAGAGATGGCACGTGTTATGCTTCATAGCCAGAATTTACCATTATATTTTTGGGCAGAAGCTGTGAACACTGCAATCTATGTTATTAATCGAGTTTATTTGCGCCCGGGTACGTTAAATGCACCATATGAACTATGGTGTTGTAGAAAACCCAACATCAAATATTTTCGTATCTTTGGGAGTCGATGTTACATTTTACGTGACCGCGAAAATCTTGGAAAATTTGACTCTCGAAGTGACGAAGGGATTTTCATGGGTTATTCTACAAATAGCAGAGCATATCGGGTATTTAACTTGGAATCTAAAACGATCGTAGATTCCATAAATGTTAAAGTAGATGAAGCTTTCCACTTTGCATCTGATAAATCTACCCCTGATATCTCTCTTGATGATGATACTCCTGTAAATGCATCTTCTCATGATAATACTTCCAATATTAATGATGCTCTAATGGTTCTTCAAGCTTATCTGATGTGCAGGAATCATCTCATGTACCTCCGAGTACTCCATTACATCAAACGTTACGCATCTCCAAGGATCATCCTGAATCAAACATCATTGGAGACCCACAAGGAGTCAAAACTCGGAGACAGTTGGTTTGTGGATTCGCTTGTTACGTTTCCTTGATCGAACCAAAGACGTCGATGAAGCTCTTCAGGATAACTACTAGATTGAGGCAATGCAGGAAGAGCTCCATCAGTTTGAACGAAACAAAGTCTGGTAATTAACGACGCCTCCGAAGCAACACAATGTGATCGGTACTAAATGGATTTTCAAGAACAAGAAAAATAAGGATGGTACCATCATCAGGAACAAAGCACGTTTAGTTGCACAAGGCTACTCTCAAATAGAAGGTATAGACTTTGATGAAACGTTCGCCCCTGTAGCTGGACACGAGTCCATTCGTATCTTATTCGCTATTGCTTGTCACTTTAAAATAAAACTCTTTCAAATGGACGTTAAGAGCGCGTTTTTAAATGGGTTTTTAAATAAGGAAGTTTATGTGGCTCAACCGAAAGGTTTTGTAGACTGTAAACTACCTAACCATATTTTTCGTTTGAAAAAGGCTCTTTACGGTTTAAAACAAGCACCGCGAGCGTGGTACGAAAGGCTGACAAAGCACCTTTTGGAGAAGGGCTATACTCGAGGGGGAGCAGACAGGACTCTCTTTGTGAAGCATTATCAAAATAACTTCATTGTTGCGCAAATCTATGTCGATGGCATTGTATTTGGAGCAACAAAGGATAATGATGCTTCTAAATTCGCAGAAACCATGGAAAGCGAATTTGAGATGTCTATGATGGGCGAACTGACATACTTTCTTGGATTGCAAGTGAAACAAAATGGTGAAGGCATCCATCTGTGTCAATCCAAGTACGCTAAGGAGTTGGTAAAGAAATTCGGATTAGAAGATTCTAAAGATTTTTCTACTCCTATGGGAACTAGCAATAAAGGATTAGGAAGTGAATCTCTTAGTGAGAATGTAGACGAGAAACTTTATCGCAGCATGATTGGAAGTCTACTTTATCTCACAGCTAGTCGCCCGGATATATCCTTTAGTGTTGGGATTTGCGCGAGATATCAATCAGCACCAAAGGAGGTTCACCTGAAAGCGGTGAAACGGATCATCCGGTACATCAAAGGAACCATTAATTTTGGAATTTGGTATCCTATGGGAACAAGTCTAGATATTATTGGATACTCAGATGCCGATTGGGCAGGATCTGTGGATGATCGGAAAAGTACGAGTGGTGCATGTTTTTATCTTGGCCATTGCCTTGTTGCATGTCATAGTAAAAAGCAAAACTGCATTGCACTCTCGACTGCCGAAGCGGAATACATCTCAGCGGGTAGTTGTTCAACTCAACTCATTTGGATGAAAAGCGTGTTGAGCGACTTCCGGATTTCAGCAACTTCGGTAACTGTTTTATGTGACAACACTAGTGCTATAAACATTTCAAAAAACCCTGTGTTGCACTCAAGAACAAAACACATTGAACTTAGATATCCTTTTCTTAGAGAGCTAGTTGAATCAAATATTCTTCAAATTTCCTACATTTCAACTGAAGATCAATTAGCTGACTTTTTAACAAAACCTTTGGATCAAAAACGTTTTATTCATTTGCGTAAAGCAATTGGAATGCTTTCCTTGGAATAACCTCTTTTTGAAACTCTTGTTTAGGTTAGGTTTTGTTTTTGTGTTTTTGTTCATTATCTATGCTTAGACATAGAACATTAATTGAGCATTAGTTTTATTGACTTTAACTGCATCCTTTTATATATTTAGAAATTTATTATGCCTTGGATATCATAATATTTCATTTGATGCAATGATCATTTATGTCAATTAAATCATCTTTGTTTTGATCAAAGTCAATTTCTCTCTCAATAATCTCTTGGTATAGTTATTATCTTATTTGACTATTTAGTCGAGTATGAAATCGAGATCAATTTTTGGTTGAATACTTTATATCTTAAATAATTGATAGCCAATTGAGGGGGAGTCAAAGAAAAAGTGTTATGCTCAAAAGATGTGGAAAGAGTTACATCCCAATGAGGAGTGTGAAAACTACCACCACATGGAGGAAAGAGCTACCACCTCGGTCGTCCGAGTACTGTGTGCAGCTACCACATGTATACCAAGCAAGGTTTTTCGAGTTTGATTAAATAAAATGCATGTTGAAATACTTGACTCTGTCAAAATTTCAAGGTTGGTATAAGGTGGGAACTTTAATGAAAGATGCTCAAAGAGCCACTCTCTTCAATAAATTGACTAGATATATTATCTAACTTATCTGGGATTTCAGACATCTATTGATCTTTGTATTTCATTTTCTTTACCGAATTGATGATTTGATAAAGGCATCACTCATAAGATCAAGTTAGATGTAATTGAAGTTGTTCAACTTTAAGGGATTTAATTTTTATAAATTTTCGTTTCATTTGTTGGATGTTATTGATAGATTTGGCATAATCTATTTCTTGTTGTATGAAACGATGATTTTCGTTTAAAGTTGATACACAAAAGTGCTTACAATCTTTTTCTGGATTTTGTGAAATTTTTCTAAATTATTCTAAAGAAAAAGTTGGAGCCGATCCGGATTGGACATGCCGATCCGGATCCGGAACGCAGATATTTTTCTGCGGGCAGACGATCCGGATTGGACATGCCGATCCGGATCCCGAACGCAGATTTTTTTCTGCGGGTAGCCGATCCGGATCGAAATCACGAACTGATCCGGATCGCGGCTAGGGTTTTATATAGAACAAAAGGGTTTTGATTTCTTTTACTTCAATCTTTTGTTCAAAAGTCTCTAGAGCTTCTCTCTCTAGAATTCATCCATCTTGGAAGCTTTCAAACTCAAGTTCTTCGATTCCAAGTAAGTTTTAGTGATCAAAATCTCGGTTTTTCACAGTTTTTCATATTCTTCCTCAAAACGTGATGAAATCTCCGTATCTTTTTCGTTTGTGGATGGTTTTTGATCAAATTTCTTTTGAAATAAGAACTCTGGGTAGATTAGTTTTGATTATATGCTAGGTATTCTAATGATAAACGGATTTTTGGGCTTCGATTTCAAAAATTTCGATTTTAGGGCATATAATGGGAATTTTCGAAAATCATGTGATTGATCTATTTCTAAAATTCTTTTTGCAAAACCAATTTGATTCCTAGTCTCTCTACACGATTATGATTGTTTGGGTACAATTTTTCAAATTTTTGAAAATTAACAATTTTTTCGTGTTCTTGAGTTGTTGCTCACAGGATTTCCCTTCTCACAAGAAACTAGTAGCAATGGTGATCACCTGGATCATTTTTCTTCTGGCTGCTATGGTTCATACAAGAGATACTATCAAGCCCAAGAAGGCTAAGAAGGCGAAGAAAACAAAGGATGATTCCGATACTGACTCAGAAACGGAATCGATCGATTGGGATGAGCTTCAAGTTGAAGCAATTACTCCCACTGCTTCGAAAGGGAAAGCTCCTGCAGAGACATCAAAGGCAAAGGCTCCGCCCACTGCTGCTGAAAAAGGAAAAGCTCCAATGGAAGAAACTTCTGTGAAAACAAAAAGAAAAAGACTTGCTCGACGATTTGGACGAGCTCGGGGTATTGAAATAAATGAAACATGTCAAGAGGAAACAAAGAATATCCCTCAAACTGAAACTGAATCTGAAGACGAAGAAGATTGGGACACATTTCTTAATGAAGTACAACAAGGTATTGATGAAGAAAATAAGGTTTACCTAAAGAACAAGAAGCTGATGAAGTCTTCCTCAACGATTAAGCAGTACGCAAGGAAAAAGAATTCCCCAAGCAATGAACCTCTTGACAATTCACATTCTCTGCCAAGAAGATCTCCTCGTAATGAAGGTCAGGCTGCTCCGTCAGCTGTCACACAACGTTCTTCAACTTCCAGAAGAATCGACCTAAAGGCAAACTTAGTGTCTTCAATCAACCAAGAACAAGATAAAATGGCTTTGGAACTCAGAAAGATGTCCAAGGACATACATAAGATGAAACAAGAATATTCTACGATTTCGGGAATGCTTAAAGGAATTTTGAACAAACTGGGTTGCACGAGCTCTGAAGACTCTGACTCAGATGATTGATTTGCACTCAAACTTTTCTTTTTTCTTGTGCAGATTTTTAATCTTTTCTTGTGCAGGTTTTTAAGTTTTAGTTTTTAGTTTCAATTCTCACAGTTTTGGTTCTTGAACTTGTTAACTTTTCTCTCCATTTTGGTAATTTTGGCTAATTTTGTGACAAAAAGGGGGAGAGAAGAATATTAGATATTAGAACAGTTTGAACAATGAAACTATGATCGATTGTCCAGTTGTGAACCATGAAGGTAAGTAGAACTTCAACTTTTGGTTTTCTTTTGTGATTACATGCATGCCCCGACTAACTATTCGATTAACTATTTGGGCATGTAATATAACTAACAAGTTGATGTTCACTAACAAGTTTGTGACATTTGGTTTTTGATTGCATTGAAGATATGTTTGTTTTAACTATGATCAAATTACATATCTGAATATATAAATGTCATGGTAAGTATAAATGAGTATAAACTTCATCTCTGTATGTGGTTTTTGAATGACATAAAATTCTTGAGTTATCTAACGATTTCTTTTGTCGAGAATGATTTCTTTTGCAAAGAGTATAGATGTCTAAGTCTAGAGTCTGTTTTAGGAGTTTAACTCATGTATCTATTTTTATTTGGATCTCATTGTAAATTTTTGTTGTATGGTGATAGCAACAAAAATATCTTTTTGAATTTTCTTAAGTGGATTTGTGTTTTGTCACGAAACCGCCAAAGGGGGAGATTGTTACGAAATTTGAGTTGGCGTATTTCGTGAATTCGGTTAAGTCTTGAAGATTGAAGATAAAGAAAGTTGGATCACTTAACTCAATCTCAAGAAAGAAGAATTCAAAAGGATCAGGTATGTTTAACTAATTATTTTTGGTGATCCGAATACTTCTTATAGTGTAGAAACACTTGGATGAATTTCTAATTGCATAAAAATCAAAAACTGGACATGGGACATTTTCAGGATCCGGATCAGACTTTCCAATCCGGATCCCGAAGGGTGTTCGTTCATACACAAGTTCAATCCGGATCGTAGCCTCCTTTGATCCGGATCCCGAACACTGGTTTTACCATTTTATTTGAACGATCCGGATCAGGCATTTCAATCCGGATCCCGAACGTTGATGTTTGGTGAATTGTATGAACGATCCGGATCAGGCACTTCGATCCGGATCCCGAACCTTTATTTTTCTGGAAACTGTCTTTCTCGCTACTGCAATCTGGATCGCCGAAATTCGATCCGGATCGCCGTCATGAAAAATTCCAGAAAAGGTTAGTTTTTGATTCTTATCCTCTTCCAATGGTTTCTAACCTATATATAGACCCTTTAATTCATCTTTTAGGGTAACCACGAAAAAGGGAAAAAGACGACCGAAATAGATAGATCCACATATGGAGAAGAAAGGAAATCAATAGATTTAATCTTATGTTTCTTCATCTATATTGATTGATTTGATTCTAGGTTTTTATACTCACATTTTGAGTAGAATCAAATCAATGAATACTTAGATGGTGTTTCCCATCTATTTCTAATCTAAGTATTCGGCGGATCATCACCACCCAAAAAACAACGATTTATCCCAAATCGGCGCGTGGACTCGCGTGGCCTTGTGGATTCAAGGTGCTACCGCTCTCGTGGATTCGGAGCGAGGTACGTTCGTGGATTCGAAGTGTGCTACTGGGTGAAGACCGTGGATTCGGTCGGACGTCATGGATTCGGCGTTGGACGCAGATCGTGGATTCGAGAAGCGTCGTGGAGCGAGCGGAGAAGATCAACTAGGAGCGTATGGAAAAGGTTGAGTCGTCTGTGAGTACGGTATATCACCTTGTACGTGTTTAATTCTAGTGGATTTCACCGTGTTATCGGTCCCGTGGTTTTTTACTCCGGTTTGGAGTTTTCCACGTAAAAATCTCTGCGTGTTATTTATTTTTCCGCATTGGGTTTTATATCGCAAAGATTTTTGAGTGTTTATTGTTTACACCTATTCACCCCCCTCTAGGTGTTTTTTCCCCTATTTAGATCCAATTATACATAACCCAACATCAGCATCTAAACCGTCCGATCGGAAACTCAAGAGTGGCACTCTAGGGGAGCGACCCACACGAGTAAAGTATCTCTATATAGCAGGACTTTGATCAAGACTATGATCAAAGTGGAAAACTCTGTCCACTAAAGAAAGACCCGACCTCAATCGGATGCAAAAGTACTCAATAGGGGGAAACTCTGTCCACTAGAGAATTCAGATACCCAATCTGGTGCATAAATAAATATCCGGTCAACCGCCCAATATCCGCGGTTGCCGCAAAGCCCCACAACTAATCCAACCTGTCCCAGACACCAAGTCCCGACTACACTACCCAGATCCCTGCTCGAACCCGAGCAACACTGACCACCTGACTAACAAAGAAGGAGAAAGGAAAAGCATGGTTTCTCCTAAGTCAAGTTCCAATAAGTAGTGTAGCAATAAAAGATGGCCTAACTACATGTCCATACAAGCATGCTTTTGTCCTCAGAAACGATAAAAGTGGGTGAAACATATATTAGCAAAGCATGCTAAAGTATTCCCACTATGGTATACCAATCTCACCCAAGTAGGCCATTCCTTGCTTACCTTTCGCTCATATCGGTTGTACATCAAATATGCCTGCTGTCTGTCATCGAGGGGTGAGATACCCACAAGTGCACTTATATTTGCCATAACATAATCATTGCCTTATACAGTTACTGATATTAAGCTTGCCCACCTGAAGTGTTCAATCCAAGGCAAACCTGGGGTCGGTGAAGAGCGTGGCCACTTGCTCGCACAATCCGCTGAACCCGTATCCACGGTACATGTCGCGCCACCCCGGCTCCTTGCACTGTTCCAAAAACACTCGCGAACCCTCCTGGGTACAACAAAAGGTCCAAAGTTACACTTTATGCTAAAATATACAAGTATACACCAACTGCTGAAACCAATCCCGAAGATGTGCAATTTTCACCTGCAGAATGGACTCTGAAAAATCCACCAAAAATACGAACGCGATCGTCGCGTCGAGCCCTTCGAAACGAGTACCTGCACGCCAAAATCCGAGTCCCGGAGGCCAAGTTACAAATTCCACAACGCGGTGGGCGCGAAAGTCCACAATATACACATCTGTATCACATTGCACAGGAGAACGGGAAAAGTATACCTTCGGGCAATTCTCGGAAAATCCCAAAAAATACGGTGATAATCCTCGCGTCGAGTAGATGAAAAAAGTGTATAGGCTCGCCTCGATCCAACGCTCGTACAACAAGTTGCACGCAAAACGGTGCACACTTTACGAGTCCACGCGCAAAACGAGGCGCGTCCAAAACGCCAGCAGCAGTCCGCGTAGTAAAACAGCACAGTAAAACACGGTCCCTAACACACACGAGAGCAAGGGGTCAAATCCAATGTCCAAAAGGACGCTCCAAATTTGTGCCAAAAATACCGCAAAACCAACCGTCTCCTTGGAACACCTCACGCGCTTTGCGAGGTCCACGGCGCACCGCCGCACCCCACAAAATCCCCTCCCTCACACTCTCTCTCGCTCGGTTGGAGAAGAAGAAAAATAGGAGAAGAAATGGCGCGCGGGGAGGAAAAGGAAGAAGAAGAGAAGAAAGGGAGGAGGGGGGTCTTGGTGGACCGGGTCCACGGTGCACCACCCCAAGGGGGCCCACTGCCAGCGGTCTACCGCACAGAGGCGCGCGCGCCAGGCGCAGGCGCGCGCCCCCTGGCCACGTGGCGCGCGCCCCGCGCGCCACGCGGGCGACGCTGCCCACGCGCCACACGGGCGCGTAACACCCCGCCTCACCCAGGCGCGGGACACCGAGCGCACTGCACGGACGCACACCCCCCGCGTCCGCGCGGGCGCGAATGGTGGCCCGCCACGTGGCGGCCCCCCGCGTGACCCGCGCAGGCAGGCGCTGTTCCCCGCACCTGCTGCGCCCCCCCTCGCGCAGAGCGCCCTCGAGCCGTGTGCCAACGCCACAGCGCACACCTCGGGATCCATGCCGCGACGCCTCGAGATCCGCGCACGCCTCGAAAAACGCGTGGGTCAACCGGGCTCCGAAAAAAGCAAGTAAATAGTCCATTCTCAACGATTTCGCGCGCTGAATCCAAATACGGTGTCCGTTTCTCCAAATACTCATCCGAAAATTTGCCGAAAGCCCCCGGAAAGCCCGCTTGATCCGATTTTCGCGCCGAGTCCATTCCTAAAGTCTGATTTGCCAAATTCCAACTCTAAAAATTACCGAAGGCATCCGGAAAGGTGTTCTTTTGTCCAAACTTCACGCTGAGCCCAATTTTAATATCCATTGCGCGCAAAACCACTTATAAGCATTCGATGGAGTCATCTGACTACTCACGTGATCAATTAAACACTCTGAGTCCATCACTAGTGTCCAATTGGTGCACAAATGCCACCGACACGCCACATAGGCCTCCAGGGGCTACTGGTCAACCAGTAATCTAGTCGTGGGGATCCAGGTTCTCACAAACCCCTCCTGGCCTGGCTGCCAAAAAAACCGTCCTCGCGGCACCATCAACCGTCGTGAAAAGAGTGGAAAATAAACCGAGCCAGCCAAACCATCCTAAGTACCACAATCCAAGTCCCGCAGCTGTGACAAGACCATCAGGTCTACCGGCACAATACAGGACTCCAACTGCACAGGGCAGGACCAACAACATCCTTCCACGTGCAAGGTGTGATCGGGAATCTGAACCTCCCGTGCACATAGTATCCATCCTACCCCTAACTCATGCTGCTGAAATATAATCATACCTGCGATAACCAAATCCTCTGCCGTGGCGCCCTACAACCGGGTGGCACGGGCTCATCCGTTCGATGCAGGTGGTCGTCACTCAGTCTGCCTGCAAAATCACATCTAACCACACAAAGGTAGCACGACCTCTGCCTCTGCTCACCCCGGGCGACAAAAGTGGCCCTCCTCAGGTAAACATCCATGCCACCGCTGCTGCCAATACTGATGCTGATGCTGCCATCGGAGTCCGCGCGACCACTGGCGTCTCAGAAATCCACTATCTTGAGAAAGAAATCGGGAATGCCTCCTCCGACTGATCTGTCCTCCATCACCCGGCGCCAAGCGCCTCAATCAGAACTCGCCTCTGGCGGCAGATCCCAATCCAAAGGAACTACAATGCCACGCTCCATACCCGGCGCCTACTCCAATGAGGCGTCCTAAATTCGTAATGGAGGGACCCAACGAGCTAAAAGGTATCCTGGCGCAATCAACTCTCAGACACACATATCCTATGCGCCTCGTCCCTCTACACATGGAGCGCGCAGTTCAGCAATTGTGTTAACTCTTGACAAAAAGAGGCTTTCAAGTACTCTCTCCATCCCCACCGAACACGACCCTGCCTCCAAAGGTTCCCTACTCAAACCCACAAATCGGGGTGACTCATCCGCCAAAGCTGGCTCACTCGATCGATGCAATCCCACAGCTTACCCGCTGTCATCTGTCCACCCTGCCTCGTGTCACTGCTCCGACAACTGTGCCACTGCGCTACTCCGACAACTGTGCCACCGCGCTGCTCCGACAACTGTGCCACTGCGTTGCTCCAACAACTGTGTCACTGCGCTGCTCCGACAACTGTATCACTACGCTGCTCCGATAACTGTGTCACTGCTCCGACAACTGTGCCACTGTGCTGCTCCGACAACTGTGTCACCTCACTGCTCCGACAACTTCGCCACTGCGCTCAACTACCCACACCGCCGCTGATCTGCCTCCAACACTCCTACCCTTCGGGTCCGGAGCTCTCAGACTCCAATCTGGGTATCCGGCCCGAAACAACCAGCTCAGACCCAATTGCTGCACCAAGGTGCACACGGGTCAGGGCCCAGCGTCGAGGAGACACCGCTCGCCACGACAAAGCCGCAAATCAGCACACCCCAAATACTCGACCCAATCTAGCGAAAGTCAAAGACATCTCCCTATTTCTGTAACTTTACGTTGTCTGCAGGCAACATAACTGTCCCACAGAAATAGGATATGTCGATCCCTCTTCACTCACAGGAAGAGTCAAATAAATAAATCACCGACTTTCGCAAAATGTTGCGTCTCTCACGCCCTAACTTCCTAGGGTCCGCCAAAAGCCTAGGGTTTCCTAAGTCCCAACTGACCTATCCCTAAGCTCTGATACCACCCAATCTGTCACGCCCCGGGTGTAAACCACAATCCGGGCCCGAATCCCCACCTAAGAGATTACTGTCGGATTGGTGGCCTTTGGGAGTGTCTGTGCGCGTGTCGGGCCCAAGAAATGAATTTTTGGTGCCATTTGGGATTTAGTTTGCATCACTGGAGGCCTGCGTGGTGTGTCGGTAGTGTTTGTGCGCAATTTCGACACAAGTGATGGACTTCGGGCTTAAAAAGGGATCACGTGGGTTATTGGAGGACCCGTCGAGTGTTTAGGAGTGGTTTCGCGCGACGCGGATGTCAAAATTAGACTCAGGGCGAAGTTTGGATAAAGGATCACCTCTCCCGATGCCTTCGGCAATTTTTAGAGTTGGAATTTGGAGATTCGGACATCGGATTTGGATTCAGCGCGCGAAATCGTGGAGAATGGACTATTTGCTTGTTTTTTTCGGAGCCCGGGTGATGCGCGCGTTTTTCGAGGTGCGGCGCGGTTCCCGAGGTGCGGCGCGGTTCCCGAGGCGGCGTGGCGCGCGGTTCGGGGCGCGCAGTGCAATGCGCGCAGCTGGCGCGCGTTGGGAACGCGCGCCTGCGCGGGGCAGCGCAGGGGCCGCCACGTGGCGGCCCCCCGTTGGCGCCCGCGCGGGCATGGGGGGCGCGCGCCTGTGTGGCGCGCGTGGTGTCACGCGCCCGTGTGGCGTGCGTGGTGTCACGCGCCCGTGTGGCGCACTTGGGTGCGCGCCACGTGGCGCACGGGGCGCGTGCGTGGACCCGGTGCACACGCCCCGGCTTCGTGGACCACGGTTGGTGGCTCCCCATTTGCTGGCGCCGTGGACCGGATCCATGGACCGGGTCCGTGGACCACCTCCTTCCTTTCCTTTCTCTTCTTCTTCTTTCTCCCCCGCGCCATTCCTTCTCCCATTCTTCTTCTTCTTCTCCAACCGAGCGAGAGTTAGTGAGGGGGAGGGGATTTTGTGAGGTGCGGCGATGCGCCGTGGACCTCGCGGAGCGCGCGAGGTGTTCCTAAGGATCGGTTGGGCGACGCGACGCGGTCGAGGTAGGTCCCCCGCGTTAATTTTGCGGTGTTTTTAGCACAGTTTTGGGGTATTCTTTTGGACATTGATTTTGACCCCTTGCTCTTGCGTGTGTTAGGGACCGTGTTTTACTGCACCGTTTTGCTTGCGGACCCCGACGGCGTGCTCCGTTTTGCGTGCGGATTTCGACACCGTGCTCCGTTTTGCGTGCGGATTCCGGCACCGTGCACCGTTTTGCGTGCGGACTCCATTTTGCGTGCAGATTCCGGCACCGTGCTCCGTTTTGCATGCGGATTCCGGCATTGTGAACCATTTTGCGTGCGGACTCCGTTTTGCGTGCGGATTCCGGCACCGTGCACCATTTTGCGTGCGGACTACGGCGGCGTGCACCGTTTTGTGTGCAGACTCCGTTTTGCGTGCGGACTCCGGCACCGTGCTCTGTTTTGCGTGCGGACTCCGTTTTGCGTGCGGACTCCGGCACCGTGCTCCGTTTTGCGTGCGGACTTTGGAGGCTTGTCCCGTTTTGCGTGCAGACTCTGTTTTGCGTGCGGACTCCGGCACCGTGCTCCGTTTTGCGTGCGGACTCCGTTTTGCTTGCGAATTCCGGCACCGTGCTCTGTTTTGCGTGCGGACTCCGGCGGCGTGCTCCGTTTTGCGTGCGAACTCCGGTGGAGGCAGGGAATCGCGTGGAGGCGAATTGCAAGTGTCGACAAGCAATTGGTGGCAAACCGAGGTGGGTTGGAATTTCTTCGAGATTTATGGAATGCCCTTTAAAGCTATTGTATGCATGTTGATCATGTTTAGCTTACTATTTATATAGCTGGTAAATCTGATTGTTGCCTAGAAAACTGTAGAAAGATAATTATAGGCCCCAGATATTTTTAGCATGATCTAGGGATGACATGACACTAGACTGCATGTTTAGTTGACATTAGATTGGCATCTGAACCGTATTAAAAATCGGCGGACCGATTTTAATGAAATTGAGACTCTAAAAATAGTTTTGGATATTTGTGAGCTTCCAGAGGGTTTGAGCAGGTTCAAGATGCATGTATCCTCGTGCCAGGAGGCCGAGTGGATTCTTAAGCATTGTGAGATGACTTTCTAGTGTCATGTGAGAGTTTTAGCATTTTCCAGTTCGGGGGCGTAAGCTATGGGCGGCTATGCCTACGGCCTGTTCTTGTTTGATAGGGTTGTAGGTGGCAGTCGTTCAGAATTTCCAGGCCTCCCGTGTGAGAGATTGAGAACTTATTCCCTGATTGATTTACTCTAGATCATGGATCGTGTTCTGATTTAGTGGTGGAGATGGTTCTCCGACTTGATTTCGAGAGATTGGGCTCTGGCAGATTGGGTCGTGGAGGGTTCCCGACTTAGCCAGGGATGTGCATTATCAGATTGGGTCGTTGAGGGTTCTCCGGCATAGCGATGAGAGGGTTTGGCATTTCCTGATCCAGTCGAGGAGGGTTCCCGACTGTGATGTGATATCTGGTATTGAGTATCCGATCTGTTGATCGTGGATCACAGCCTGCATGTGCCATTTATGAGATAGTTGAGACTGACTAGATATTAGAGCTCGGTGGGGTCGCTCCCCTCGAGTACGCTCCGGATGCGTGATGATGATTGAGATGGACCGACTAGGACGCCCCACGTAGAGTGGGCAGGTGCGTTCGTAGTAGTCGGCGGGACGCCCCACGTGGAGTGGGCAGGTGCGTCCATAGTAGTCAGTAGGACGCCCCACATGCAGTGGGCAGGTGCGTTCGTAGTAGTCGGCGGGACGCCCCACGTGGAGTGGGCAGGTGCGTCCATAGTAGTCAGTAGGACGCCCCACATGCAGTGGGCAGGTGCGTTCGTAGTAGTCGGCGCGACGCCCCACGTGGAGTGGGCAGGTGCGTCCATAGTAGTCAGTAGGACGCCCCACATGCAGTGGGCAGGTGCGTTCGTGGTAGTCAGCGGGACGCCCCACGTAGAGTGGGCAGGTGCGTCCATAGTAGTCAGTAGGACGCCCCACGTAGAGTGGGCAGGTGCATTCCTAGACGACAGGCGCGGGCTTGACTGGGCCAGTTTTGGACAGTCGTTGAGATTTGGGTTTTGAGAGCACCTTGTGTGCGAGTGGTGTATAGCTGCTCTTAGATGAGTTTTCCATTGAGCATGATACTCGAGGCATTTAGTAGTGAGGGAGTATGCATAGAGGTTCATAGTAGAGATTTACATGGCCAGTATGTTGAGACATTTAGTTGTAGCTCTTTTCCTGCTTTTTCCTTATCTATCTATCTATCTATCTATCTATCTGCATATCTATCTGTTTTGCCTCCAGTAGACTTAGTGGGCATACCGTGGATATTGGGACGGTACCCACTGAGATCTGCCTTCTGCAGTAGATCTCACACCCGCTGCGGTGACAGGTTGAGGTAGCTGTTCCGGCTTGGTTCTCGCGGAGACAGCAGATCGAGGTGAGGACGTGGCCGATTAGTTCCTTACCAGCTTTGAGAGTCAGAGGTAGATGTACCCGTTTTTATTTTATGACTCCACTTTTGTACTGAACATTCTGAGAGACTTGTGAGAATTGTATTATTTTTCATAGCTTATCAGACTTTGTATTGAGGACTTTCATTTATCCAGATGTTCAGTTGATTTCTATAGCTATTAGTTCTTTTTCCACTCTAATACATGTTAGCTATAGATCTTTTGCAGGTTAGACGCTTCGTCTGTGCGGCAGTTTCCGCACAGATGGCGGATCTGTTGGCGAGCCCGGGTCGCAGTTTCGACCCCGGGGCGTGACAAACAGTGCCATAATACGTTATCTGTTATTTGTCATTCCGGGACGTTGCGTCTTCCACTGGAGCGGCCCGGGGAGTCCGTCCACAACCGTCAGGCCAGCGACGTACGGCGTGGCGGGGTAGGGACCTGGTGTCGAAAGAGTCTGTCGCGGGCTTGCTGCCGGGTAGGTCCTCCTGCGGAACGGGAGCTGTAGCACCCTCTTGTCCTTCCGGCTTCAGCGCTGCAGTAGTAGTGGCTAGTTCCTGAGGGCATGAGGCACGGGTATGGTCCGGCTGGCCGCATTTATTGCAGTGGGAGTACTTCCAAAGGCATTTCGTCACTAGGTGTGCCTTTTCGCAGATGACGCAGGGTTCGAGTAGCGGTTCCGGGCCTCCCGTTGGCACCTGCCCGCCTTTCTGTGCTTTCTTCGGGCGTTGGTTTGCCCGGGTTCTTGGGCTGGGACCCCCTTGCGGGACGGGGGCTGCAGCCTTCTCTGGTTTGTCGGTTTGCGGCGCCGGGATAGTGGCAGTCAGTTTCTGGGGGCACGTGAAATGCGAGTGACCCGGCTTGCCGCATTGAAAACAGTGGTCGCGCCTCCAAGGGCAGCTCATCAATCGATGCGCACCGTCACATATGACGCACGGCTTCCATATTGGTTCGGGTCCTCCCTTCCTTGCTTGCCCAAATTTCGGTTCTGTCTTTGGGCGTTTGGCCGACCGGCCCTTCTAAAAAGGATCCTCCACCGGACCGGGGTAGGGGTTCCTCTGGCCCTGCTGTAACCCGAGATATCCCTGCCGAGCCCGTGCTTCGGCGAGTTCTTGCTCTGCCCACATGGCCACGTTGGTCGCCTCATGAAAGGTGGGAAAGCCTGCCGGTGGCATTCCATGAAAGGTGTCGTCCCTGGCGTCGTGCCGAAAGTGGTCGACACTCTCCAGCTCTCGTGTCAGTAGACACAAGCGTTCCGTGAGGGTCAGCAGCTGCCCAGCCACATCACGCAGCTGGTTGCGTAGTAAGCGGTTCGCTGCGGCTGCAGTGTCCATTTCCCGTAGACAATTATTCACTGAGCCGGACTCCTATCTGTGCACATAAAGAATTCACGTCAATCCCAATATTTCCAAGAAAACCTGGCACCTTAACCTACTAACCCTGGGACTCTATCCCTTATTTCCCCGCGCTCACGCTCATACGTGACACACCTATACTTTGGTTATCAACTTAGTTAGTCATTTGTGTCATTACATTCGGTGGATGTTGGTCATGGTCACCTTGGTTAAAGTTGTTTTCTCTGATACCATAAAATCTGTCACGCCCCGGAGGTTCTAACATTGCGGAAAACGTACCCTTTTTTTTTTTCTAAAATATTTTACTGAACCTTGCCTCCGGCGCGTATCAGACCCGCCGCATATACAAATTCACTCCCCAAATGGGCGGAGCCTCCTTTGTATATGCACGGCGTTGCCAACAAGTCGAATACTTTAACCATTCCAAAGATGACAGGCAAAGAGGAGGGAATATATTAAATCACATCATCACCGCTATTCTATGAGACTATAGCATAAACCCATGGGTTTTGAAAATCGGTGCCCACTCGACACCCAGTTTTCTAAAACGTTTTCGCAAACTCTTTGTGCGGCCATTAACTTGAAAGGATAAATCCACGAGTTTTAAAATCGGTGCCCACACGGCACTTGCTTTGAAAACACTTTTGAAACCGGTTTGTACTTGAAAACAAGCCGCAATTACACATCCTAACATTCACCAGTTAATTACAAGATAATCCTCATCCCAACATCCATCAGAAACCACAGTAAATGAATCGCAACTAAACTAACCATAGTATAACGAAATAACCAAAAGTAAAGAAAGTAACGTATCATTTTACTAGCCCTCTCGGCTAGTGTCCTCTAACTGATGCCTCACAGTCGTCCCGAATTCCACCCCTACTCGAACCTGTCACAGTGTGGGTTGTCAGTGTCTGATAAAGTAGAAACATGTAAGTAAACGCAATAATAGAATGAACACACCGAATCACCGGAGCATTTACTTTCCCCCTCCCCCTCATGTATCGCTAAATCCCTGTTGAAAGTCCCACTGGGCACCTACCCCAGCTTTCAGAATAATTTGGGCCCCAACCCCAATACCGTACTCATCTTCTTGGTGCCTCCAACCCCTCCACTGCCCAAGTAGCAGTCGCCTCTCCTTGAGGGGTCCCCACTAACCTCCCCTTGTGGGGTACACGGGTAAATGACTTACCATCTTTCCGGAAAAATACACCCTCTGCAGTGGCCAAACTGCCGGTGTGCGTGTAAGCAATATGAGTATATTTATTGCCTTGCGGCCTCAGCCGCTCTAGTCAGAAAAGTATAACGCACCTGCGACCGCAGCCGCTTTGATTGACATAGAAAAGGGATTCACATGCTATGGGGTTAGTCAAACTATAAACATATCTACTTTATCAAAACGAGTATCTGGAAACGACACCGCACCGGTAATAACCAACACCTACCCACCTCGATTATGCGAAACGTGTACTCCGGAGACCGAACCTTGCTCTCTGTTGACGCCCGGACCTAGAAGTAGTCCCCAAAAGAGCCGTGGTCAGATCAAAAATATAATAGTGGATAAGCCGAGCCCAACAACTCAAAAACACTAAGGACAACTTGACCCGGCGGTGGTGCCCGTGGGCGTCGAGCGACGCGGCCGCCCCCGCGGAGTTGCGGGTCGTACGGCCGCGGCCGCGCGGTCTCATCCGCAACCGTGCGGACCTCAGCCCCGCACGGCGCAAGCTGCGGCCGCGCGGGCGCCGGCCCCGCGCGGCACTTGCCGCGGCCGCGCGGGCACCGACCACGCGCGCCGCAACCGCGCGGGCATGGCCCCGTGCGGCACGTGCCGCCGCCGCCGCGCGGGCACCCACCGGCGCGGCACAAACCGCAGTCGCGCGGGCAAGGCCCCGCGTGGCATGCGCTGCCGCCGCCGCGCGGGCACCCCCCGCGCGGCACAAACCGCTGCCCCGCGGCATGCACCGCCGCTGCGCGGGCGCCCGCCCGCGCGGCACCAGCTGCGGCCGCACGGGCATGGCCCCGCGCGGCGCGCGCCCCAGCCACGTGGGTGCCTGCCCACGCGGCACTGGCTGCGGCCGCGCGGCACTGGCTACGGCCACGCGAGCTTGGGCCCCGCGCAGCACGTGCCTCGACCGCGCGGGCGCTCGCCCGCGCGCCACTTGCCGCGGCCGCGCGGGCACCGGTCCCGCGCGGCGCTTGCCGCGGCCGGGCGGGCACTGGCCCCGCGCGGCGTTTACCCAAGCCACGGCCACACGGGAAGCTTGGTCCCGCATGGCTCTAGCCGCGGCCGCACGGGCACCGTCCCCGCGCGGCGATGCCCTAGGGCTTCGCGGCGCGACGCGTTGGGTAGCAAACGGCTACTCCTAAACTCCATGAAAGACCGAAACCCAAAAACCGAGCGAAACTATACGAAAATAAAACTAGTTTACCTCTAATCGTAGGAGACGGTTATCCGTTCACGCTCCCGGCTTCGGCACGTTCGTCGGGAGGTGTAGTGATCCGGCCTTTCGGGGTATTTTTGACTTACATGTAGTCATTTAAGCCTTTAAGTGAAATAAAATTATTCAATTCTTAAAAGTTGGCCATTGTGAGGTGCTAGTATTTTTCTGCGATAGAGCGCGGAAAAAGAAAGCCGACGGCGCGATCGGATCTGAAATCCGATATCGGGATCCCCCGGAACGGGATTCAAAGTGATACGGTGATTAGTCGTGCATCGGAATCCGTGCAAAATATCTTGCACCTGTTAGAGATAAGGTGGGTTATCTCGTAGGGGAAAATTAATTAGTTAATTAATTATCCCAGACGAAAAATTAATAATTCTCTTACGTACGAATTAAAGAAAAATTAATTAAAGATAAAGTACGACTATATAAGGGATCCCGATTATCGGAAAGAAAAGAAAAGAAGAAAATAAAAACCCTAATCGGTGAGAAGAGAAAAAGAAAAGAAAAGACGGAACCCTAGCCGGAAGAAAGGGAAAGGAGAAAGAGAAGGGGCCCGATCTTCCCGGACACCGAACCGAAGGCAAGAACGCGATCGGACAACCTTCCCGTCGATCTTCGGTTAGTAAAATAATTGTTTTAAATTATTTGGGATTTTTCCGTCGTCTCTATTGTTTGAGTTCTTGGTTTCTTGTTTTCTCCGTCGTATCCGTCACCGTCGCCGACATCGTCTTCTTGATAGGGCACGGAACGGACGGCGGAGGCGCGCGGTGCCGCTAGGGCATCGCGCGGAGGCGGGTCACGGACGACACCCATGCGGACCCGCAACCGCGCGGGCACCACATGGGCGCCGCGCGGCCGCCGCGCAGACGCAACCGTGCGGGCATCGTGCGGGCGCCGCGCGGCTGCCGCGCGGACCCGCAACCGTGCGGGCGGCACCCGCGCGGGCCCGCAACCATGCGGGCACCGCGCGGGCGCCGCGCGGTTGCCGCGCGGACCCGCAACCGCGCGGGCACCGCATGGGCACTGCGCGGCCGCCGCGTGGACCCGCAACCGTGCGGGCACCGCGCGGGCGCCGCGCGGCTGCCGCGCGGACCCGCAACCGTGCGGGCGGCACCCGAGCGGGCCCGCAACCATGCGCGCACCGCGCGGGCGCCGCGCGGCCGCCGCGCGGTTGCCGCGCGGACCCGCAACCGTGCGGGCGCCGTGCGGCTGCCGCGCGGGCGCCGCGCGGCTGCCGCGCGGGAGGCACCCGCGCGGACCCGCACCCGTGCGGGCACCGCGCGGGCGCCGCGCGGCTGCCGCGCGGGCGGCACCCGCACGGACCCGCAACCGCGCGGGCGCCGTGCGGGGCCGCACCCGCACGGGCACCGTGCGGCCATCACACGGGCAACGCCGCGCGAGGCACCGCGCCGCGTGGGCGTCGCCCGCGGAGACACGCCGCGCGGTTCCGAACCACGCGGGGCTCCGGCGGACGACGACGGCGGCGCGGGAATTCCGGATCGTCAACCCGGACGGTGTTGGACTTTTCCGTCGAAAATAGTAAATTGGGTCTTGTGTTTTCGGATGTTAGTACACGTTTTTGACTATAGTTATCCTTGCGGACTTTTCTTTAGGTCCAAGTGCGCAGCGGGGGTGCGCGAAAGATTCAGGTGTTCCGATTTCTCTTCAAATAGGTGGGTACGGTTGCGATAAGTGCAACAAGTGCAGTAAGTGCATCTATCGTCATTAAAGTGCTCTTAATTTATCTAACAAAGTAGATGGACAGTTTAACCTTTCGCATAATTGTGTTTTTATCTAACAATTGAAGCGGCTACGGTCGAGGTGCTCATGACACGCCGATCTCGGCTAATCCGTTTTCGGATGCTGCACGTACACAGGCGGATTGGCCTCCGCATGGGTGTACTTTTTCGGAAGAGTGGTCTCTTATGACCCGTGTTCCTCACAAAGGTGTGGGTGCCGTGAGGACCTCTTCGCGCCCGCTGAAAATAGCACACCAGCACCGCGAAGAGGTTAAAAGCATCAAAGAGGTGTTTGCGCACGAGGGGAGACTTTAGTCTCTCCGACAAATAATCTGGGGTTGGTGCCCAATTAAATTGATAAATCTGGGGTTGGGGCCCAGCTTAATATGTGCAGGGTTTTAGCGAAATGGTTCCGGTGTATTCGGTTTGCTTCTTATTCCTTATTGATAATAGACATCTACTTTGTTTATCACTGACATTACCCACTCCGTGATAGGTGTTACGAGGTGCGTTAGCCGGGAGGGCGGTGAGACTGCGTCGCGAGGGCCGTAGTCAGAACACTTGGTTTTTATTATCTCATTTCTCTTACGCTTAATTTAGTTAATTTGCTTGTGGGTCGTAATATTCGTGGACATGGATTACTTAGCGCTGTGGATGAGGTGTACTTTTATATTCGTTTCTTTTGGTGATGTTTTCTTATGCGGCACGTTTTTATGATAAACCGAATGATTTTGAAAAGGTTTTCTCAAAACGAAGTGCCGTGGGGGCACGGGTTTTGCAACCGCTGGCTTTATCCTTTCTAAACACTAATGCCGCTTTAATATTCCGCTTGATGTTGTATGTCTATTGTATGGTTGATGGTTGGTGTTTGATGTATGTTGTTGTAAATGAGACGTCGTGCATATACAAAGGAGACTCTGTCCGTGGGCAGGGAGAATTTGTGTATGTGGCTGTCTGGCACGCACCGGGGATGAGGTTTAAATTACCTTGTTAAGAAGAAAAAAAAAGATACACACGATTTTCCGCTTTGATAGACTCAAAAACCCCCGGGGGCGTGACAGATTAAATGGTATCAGAGAAAAACAACCATAACCATAGTAGACGTGATCCACATCCACAGTGTAGGGTACCACAAGCAAATTAGACATGAGATAACCAAGGTATAGGTGCGTAGTACGTGAGAGTACGGGGAAAAGGGAACGTAATGTAGGTGTAATCGTAAGACAGGGTGTTAGTGTTATAACCTTAGGGTTAACATGGTTTCTTTGTCTATAGCGGACGATGGCCCGGACTAGATTGTCCACCGAGAATGCGGACGCGGACAGAGTGACCCCGGCCACCGCAGAGAACCAGCTCCTCCAACGACAACTACGGGAAATGGCCGGGCAATTAGCGACGCTGACGGAGCAGGTTCGTCACCTGACGCAGCAACAGGCAACCGCGCCAGCCGAGCGCGATCCGACCCCTCCGCCCGAAGCCACCGCACCCACTACGGGACCGCAAGGGACGGGTGGCACGACGACGGAACAGCCCCCATCCCCAAGGGATTTACCTACTCCGACGACCACGGGGCCCGTGATGGGAGCGACAGCAGGGTAGGCAGGAACGACCCCTACTCTCGGGGGGTCCGCCGCTGTAGGAGGGATCACGGAGCAACGAACGACGCGAGAAAGGGTCAGGACGAATTTGACTAGGTTCAAGAAGCATGACCCTCCCACTTTTGAGGGAGAGACGACCGATCCATGGGTCGTCGAGAAATGGGTAGATACCATGGAAAAACTCTTCGAGGACCTACTGATGGAGGAACACGAGCGGGTTCCACTAGCCGTCCACTTCCTCGAAGGGAATGCACGCATCTGGTGGAAGACGGTACGCCCGGATCCAACTACAAACGACCCGCTACCGACATGGACGGCCTTTAGAGAGGAACTTTTTGACGCTTTCTTCTCCGATAGCGTCAAACGGCAATTGGAAGACGACCTGAAGAACATTAGACAAGGGAACCGCTCGGTCATGGAATATCAAAGGGAGTTTGTGAGATTGGTTAACTGCGTCCCGTTTGTTATACGAGACGAACCCCACAAGGCCCGTCTTTTTGTGGACGGGTTACGGAGCGACATCTTTGAGATGGTTCAGGCAGCGGACCTGCGCACGTTCAGGGAAGTGGTGGACAGGGCCACCATAGTGGAGCGGGGGTTTGCTATCACCCGAGCTCGACGTGAAGGATCAGAAAATAACCGGGAGAGGAAGCGGACACAGACTTACCCGGGAGGGGGTCCGTCTGGTGGGAGCCGACCCCCAAAGTACCCCAAGACGCAACAAGGAAGCAAGAGTGCGCCTATCGGAAAGCCGCGACCAGCGAACAAGCCATGCGTTATTTGCGGAGCATCGCATCCAGTGACGGAATGCCCTAAGAGACAGGATCACTGTTACCGCTGCGGCAAACCAGGGCATTTCCGATTCAACTATTCTCTGAACACTGGAGCGGCATCTTCCGCAGCTTCCACCCCAACGGCACCGCCACCAGGACGGGGTAGAGCATCAACGGGGATGCCCCCACACCCTCCGGCGCCAAGAGCAGAAGGAGAATCGCGACCACAACCAGGAGGGAGGCTCTACTCCATGGGCCAACATGGAGCGACACTGCAAGAGGAGGCGGTCACAGGTATTACCTCCGTTTCTAATTTCCGAGCACGAACCCTGTTTGACACCGGGGAGACTCGCTCCTTTATTTCCCGCACTTTTGCACAAACACATCTGCTAGAAAGTAGTCCCCTTGATGTCTTACTGACCGTCCAGACCCCTGGGGGGCCAATCGCGGCAACTGACCTAGTACCCTCGTGTTCAATATGACTGGGAAGGTTGTCGTGCCCCTGGGATCTGGTGGTCATACCGCTAAAGGAATACGACGTGGTTTTGGGCATGGACTGGCTTACCGAGTATCAGGCGGTCATCGACTGCGAGAAGCGACAAGTGCAACTACAGAAGCCGGGATTCCCAGAAAATGTGTACATGTTATGTAAAAGCACTTCCGTCTTGGCTATCATCTCCGCATCGCGAGCTAGGAAGTTGATGGAGGGCGGGTGCGTGGCCTATCTAGCCTCGGTAGATTTAGCCACCCGACCCGTTTCCTCGCCTTCCGAAATTCCCGTGGTAAGGGAATTTCCGGACGTGTTTCCGGCAGAGCTCCCCGGAGCGCCGCCGGAACAAGAAGTCGACTTTCCTATTGAACTACTTCCCGGCACCAAACCCATCACCAAGGCACCGTACAGGATGGCCTTCGTGGAGCTGAAGGAACTCAAGGCACAGTTGGAGGACCTTTTGGATAAGGGCTTCATCAGGCCTAGCGCGTCACCCTGGGGCGCGCCCGTCCTGTTTGTGAGGAAGAAGGACGGAAGTCTCCGATTGTGCATCGACTACCGGGAGATAAATAAGGTCACCGTTAAGAACAAGTACCCCCTGCCAAGGATCGACGACCTCTTCGACCAACTACAGGGGGCGACGGTGTTTTCAAAGATTGACCTACAGTCGGGCTATCATCAGGTCCAGGTCAAGGGGGAGGACATCCCCAAAACGGCTTTTCGGACTCGCTACAGTCATTACGAATTTACAGTAATGTCGTTCGGGCTCACGAATGCCCCGGCGGTGTTCATGGACATGATGAAAAGGGTATTCAAACC
>JAQNDB010003836.1:0-27117 GCA_029204045.2 Tillandsia leiboldiana
TCTATGCTGCTGGGCTCTGCCCCTGTCGTGATTGCCTCGCAGTATGCATGATCCGCCCGATCGCTGCATCCATCCCGGAACCTGTGGGGGGGGGGGGGGGGGGGGGTGGGGGCAACAAAGGGTGTGAGAAACCTGACAGAGTTCCCCAGGGTCAACCACCTGAGGAAAGTGTCCTACAACTGGTTCCAATGGAAGCAATAATAATAGTGCTAGGAAACTAAAATCCTCAATAGCAAAATGCGGATGCAATATATATGAATCACTATACTATCTGTGTATACTCATCCTCCCAGCACTACTTTTGTCTAGCCACACTAGGGCTGCTAAGCACCAACGCGGCCACTATGCCGCTGTATATAGGGTCAAACTACCCCGGCCACCTTGGCCACTCTAATTTCTCTTTATTCTTTAAATTCTGGTGCTTTAGTTCAAGTTAACTCAGAAATTCTTATCCAACGGGCCCCAGCCCGTAGTCCTGCTACCATAAGATAAGACTTCTAAGGTTGCCGATAGCACCCGCAAGTGCTACCCCGCCCAATGGGGAACTTGTCTAAGGTCACTGCGGGAGAGGGACACTGCCCTTGGCTCCGACAAGGCACTTTTTACCCCCGAAGGTACGCTCGTTTTATCTTTATATTTTCTTCTTTCTCTTCTTTTCTTTCTCTTTTTGCTTTAGTTCTTAGCCTCTTTGCCTTTGAACACTTGCTTTTCTTTCTATTCGAGCTTGTAGCTCCCTTTTGCCACTGGCAAATCTCTTCTCTTTCCTTTTGAGCATTAGCTCTTTGCTTTCACTTTAAGTCTTTCGAAAGTACCTCGTCCAACGGGTCACTGCCCAGAGAGTCCTGCTCCACTTGACGAGTCTCAAATTCGAAGGCGCCATTACATTTTCTTTACCCTTTTAGCCACTTTTAGCTTGCTTTTAAACTTTGCCTTTTTTACAATATTTACCTCTTATCCTAGCCTCTCCATAAGGATAACTTGAGAGTCTCCTGGAACTCTTAACATTTCACCTTCACTTATTTAACTCAAATTGAAGTTAAAGTTATTGTCCATTCGCCCAGACACCCTATGACTTTCTAGGGTTATATTTGTTTAATTTCTTTAACCTTGGGATCTTATCCCACTTTCCTGATTCCTCACTGAATCCTAGAGTTAACTTAACTCTATTTTTCTGTTCCACTTTTAGCTTAGAGTTACACTGACTCTAATCTCCTGTTCCACTTTTATCTTAGAGTTACACTGACTCTAATTTCCTGTCTGTGAGTTTAAACTCCTCTGGATCACCTTAGGTTCCCTTTACCTAAGTTCCATGTCATACTCATCCTAGAGTTCCTTGACTCTATGTGATCACTAGTTCACCTTAGGTCCCCCTTACCTAAGTTCCATGTCATACTCATCCTAGAGTTCCTTGACTCTATGTTGATCACTAGTTCACCTTAGGTCCCCTTTACCTAAGTTCCATGTCATACTCATCCTAGAGTTCCTTGACTCTATGTTGATCACTCTATCCAGTGTCCTTAGGTTCCCCTAAGACAATGCCACTCGTCCAATCCTAGGATAGCTCCTAGTTCAATGTCACTCGTCAACTAGATTTTCTCCTAGTCTTACTACCAACAAGTTCTGTTCCCTTATGTCACATAATTCCTAGGGTTGTACCCTAACATGATCACAGTCATCACATAATTATTCATTTCTACGCATGCAATTTTTTCATATCCATCATAAAAATATATTTATCATCTATGCATGCAATTATCAGCAATTAGATAAGTCAAGAATTGCATTTTTCCCCTAATTCCTTTTAGACATGCAGATTAATTATCTCCTTTTTGGCAACCAACAGTTGCATTTTCCATCTGTGTCCATCTACACATACTAGTTTATCCCCTATTTGGATAAATCATAAATATCACTTTCCTCTAAATTTCTCTACACATGCACATATATCATCTGCCTTTGGCAACTAACAGTTGCACTTTCATCTGTGTTCTCTAAACATGCAATCTTAATCATAATTACCTAACGCCTCTAACAGGCTACTATCATGCTTCTAGATCAAAAAGCAAAGGAGCAAGGGAGAGGTCACCCAATTTCGGCAGAATCCCCCACCTGTGGTGTCCCCAATTGCTTGTAGACACTTGCAATTGCTCTTCGCGCGATTCCACTTGTTCCCTCGAGCTTGCACGCAAAACGGTGCACCTCTCTCGAGTCCGCACGCAAAACGGTGCACGTCCACCAAATCTGCACGCAAAACGGTGCGCGTCAATAAAACCCACACGCAAAACGATGCGCGATACTTCAGTCGGCACGCAAAACGATGCGCGTCAACTCAACCTGCACGCAAAACGGTGCACGTACCTCGGGTTTGCACCCAAAACGGAGCATGGTTCTCTTAAGGTTGCACGCAAAACGGTGCACGTCTTTTCTAACCCCTGCACGAACAACGATGCATAATATTAGGGTCGGCACGCAAATCGGTGCGCAACAACACGATCGGGCACGCAAAACGGTGCACGTACCTCAATCTGCACGCAAAATGATGCACGTCTTTTCTTGCACTGCACAAAAAATGATGCATAATATTAGGGTCGGCACGCAAAATGGTGCGCGTTAAATTGATCGGCACGCAAAACGGAGCACGTACCTCAAATTTGCACGCAAAATGGTGCTGTCCACGCCCCGGGGGTTCGAAACGCGCGGAAGAGGAGCCACCGATGCCCCTGATTCAGCCATATATTTTTTTTTTGTGAAGCATTACTCCCCGGCGCGTGCACAGACCCGCCGCATACACAAATTCGCTCTGCAAATGAGCAGAGGCCCCTTGTATATGCACGGCGCTCCAATACAAAGTGTCACACAAGGCGTAGTACATACAATCTCTAACCACATCAGTTGGGGTCTCGAACACATCAACCAAACCATTCACATGACATTCTCGCATTCACTTAGAGCATAGAGGCCGGGTGTTTTGAAAGGATAAATAATCTCAAGGTTTTGAAAGCGGCATCCACACGATGCCCTCGTTTGGTGAAACAGTTCGCAAACACATAAATCCCACAAGGTTTATAAAGCTCGGTGCCCACACGACACCCATGTTTTTAAAAAAATAGTTTTCGCAAACGGTTTTCTTTGTTTTTCTTCGTTCAAAACGGCCAAGAAGAGAGAACGTAGTATTCATTCCATTATTTCAAAAGAAAGGAAAGAAAAGGGCAACATCCACTTCGACCCCACGGGGGTGTCGCAATCACACACTAGCTACCATGAATAATAAAAGAAAAGGGAAAGTAGAGTCACTGTATCTGAAGTCATCCAAAATCAGATCAGCATCCTAACGTCCTCACCGGCGCCCTAGCACTTGCCCTGGATGAACCTGTCACGGAGTGGGAAGTCAGTGACTAGAAATAATCATGATGAGCAAGAATACTATAATAAACAAACCGCTGTAACTAGAGCAACTGTCACCCCCCTCCCATATACCGTCAACAATGATCACAACCTGCAGCCAACATAAACCGGGCACCCTCCCCGGACACCGCACCGGGCCCCTACCCGGTGCCCCTCTCTGCCGAGCACCTGCCTCGGCCGCCGAGCACCAACCTCGGCGTCACCGCTCACACCTCCCACCTATGAGGGCCCCCATCTCTACGCCACCTCCGCGTGGGTACACGGGTCAACGTACCACTTTTCCGGAAAGCACACCCTTGCGGTGGCCAAACCGCGGGTGTGCGTGTAGTAAAACTTGAGCCTCAGATGATAAAGCGAATAGAACGAGATTCGGAGTCAGCGTTGCTCATAAGGACAACCAGAAGGGTGAACACTTTTGCTCATGAGGAAATCTTAAGGAGGAAACACCGTTGCTCAGTGGGAGCAACTTGAAGAGGAGCACACCTTCGCTCCCGAAGAGCATTTTAGAGAGCAAACCCACCTTTGCTCACGAGGAGCAACTTAGAGAGAAACACCTTTGCTCATGTCCGCCCTTACCCAATTAACCATCGGCGAATTTACCCACCTTTTGCGTGCGTCGTCCGGCGTTCGGTACGTCCGTGATCGTGCGCCAGGTCCGAGCCAACAATGTCCTGCACTCCTGAAGGAACAAGGGCAAGTCTAAGACTAAGGATCCGACACTCACACCGACTCCACTCATGTGCGGCGGAGTTCCCCGCCCGGTACTGGCCCGTGCGGCGGACACTCCGCCCGGGCACAGCATCGCGTGGCCCCCAGCCCGCGCGTGGCGCTGCCCGCGGTGCGGGGGCGACCTCCGCGCGGCACCAGCCCGCGCGGAGCCCCACCTGCGGGCGGCCCCGCGCGGCCAAGCGCCGCGCGGGTGCCCGCCCGCGGTGCGGGGGCGACCCCGCGCGGGCACCAGCCCGCGCGGGCCGCCCCACCTGCGGGCGGCCCCGCGCGGCCAAGCGCCGCGCGGGTGCTCCTCGCCCGCGGTGCGGGGCGACCCCGCGCGGCACCAGCCCGCGCGGGCGCCCCACCTGCGGGCGGCCCCGCGCGGCCAAGCGCCGCGCGGGTGGCCTCGCCCTCGCGGTGCGGGGGCGACCCCGCGCGGCACCAGCCCGCGCGGGCGCCCCACCTGCGGCGCCCCGCGCGGCCAAGCGCCGCTGCGGGTGCCTCGCCCGCGGTGCGGGGGCGACCCCGCGCGGCACCAGCCCGCGCGGAAGCCCCACCTGGGGCGGACCCCCGCGGGCCAAGCGCCGCGCGGGTGCCTCGCCCGCGGTGCGGGGGCGACCCAGCGCGGCACCAGCCCGCGCGGGCGCCCCACCTGCGGGCGGCCCGCGCGGCCAAGCGCCGCGCGGGTGCCTCGCCCGCGGTGCGGGGCGACCCCGCGGCGGCACCAGCCCGCAGCGGGCGCCCCACCTGGCGGGCGGCCCGCGCGGCCAAGCGCCGCGCGGGTGCTCGCCCGCGGTGCGGGGGCGACCCTGCGCTGGCACCAGCCCGCGTGGGCGCCCCACCTGCGGGCGGCCCCGCGCGGCCAAGCGCCGCGCGGGTGCCTCGCCCGCGGTGCGGGGCGACCCCCGCGCGGCACCAGCCCGCGCGGGCGCCCCACCTGCGGGCGGCCCCGCGCGGCCAAGCGCCGCGCGGGTGCCTCGCCCGCGGTGCGGGGGCGACCCCGCGCGGCACCAGCCCGCGCGGGCGCCCTACCTGCGGGCGGCCCCGCGCGGCCAGGCGCCGCGCGGGTGCCTCGCCCGCGGTGCGGGGCGGCCCCGCGCGGCATCAAGCGCCGCGCGGCGCCCCGTCCGCGGCCGGTCCGGCGGCGGCGGCGGTGTTCCCCGTGAAGACCCCACCCCGACACGCCTACACCACAGAACTAATAAAAACTCACCTTTGATCCGCCGGCAAAAGAGAGGAAGAGGATCGTCCTAACGTTGCCCGGTGATCCCGCGAGCAAGAACCTCCGTCCTTTCCTTGAAAGCCCCGCCGTCGGTCGTACAAGAGCGAAAAAGGGTTGGGTCCCCGTTTATTCTCCTCTTTTTCCCTCTCGTGGTGTTTCTCAAAGAGAAACCCTAGCCGTCCTTCCCTCTCTCTTTTTCCCCCTCGTGATGACTTTTAAAGGGAAACCCTAGCCGTCCTTCCCTCTCTCTTTTTCCCTCTCGTGATGACTTTTAAAGGGAAAACCCTAGCCGCCGAACGAAGGGACCTAGGAGGGGGACACCTAAAACCCTAGATTCCTCAAAGGGTAAGAGAATAACTAATTAATAGGGGATAGATCCAGCGGCTATAGTTACCTCGAGAAACGTGCCGATCGTCCGCACGGATTCCGGGGCGCCTAAGTGGGGTCCGAACTTCGGAAAATTATTCCGGGTGAACCGGGAGTCGGAATCTAAAACCGATCGCGCCCCCGTTCTCCATTTCGCGAGCCTTCGGCCTAAAAATGTCCGCGAGCCCCGACGGATTCTCCGGAAAAACACCAAAAAAATTGTCCCTCAGTCGGGCAGTCGAAGAAAAAGGGGTTACGGGGAGGGTCACGGAAAAGTCAGGTCTTACATCACTCACTAATAAAAACAAGTTTCGTCCCCGAAACTTAACTCCTGCCTGCGGCGAAGGGGGTCCGGGTAGCACCCCTTCACTCTCGATTCGGGTTCCCAAGTTGTCTCACGTTTTTCCCGATTGCTCCAAAACGCCTTCACGTCGGGAAATGTCCGACTTCGTAGCTTTTCAGTCCTCCCGCGCTTGGGTCCGCACCGGCTCTTCCTCATAGTTCAAGTTTCCTTTGAACTTGATTTGCGGAGTCGTCACTCACTCGCGACGGGTTGGGGGATACTTTCGAGGCACGGAGGCGTGGACACGACCAGAACTCGGTCGTGATTCGGTGGTAGGGCGAGGCGATGGGTCACGGGGCCGTCGCACTCCGGGATCCCAAAAAGTCCCACGTACTATGGCACTACTAGCCTCTCAACCCGACCCGCTTCGCCCCTGATCGTTCCAACAAATCGGGGGGGGGGGTTTGCAGCGCCTTCCGTACGATGCTTTGTACGGTGTCATCCGGGTACTTGTCTGGTAATCGATGTCGTAGACGAACTCGACGAGGGGTAGGTAGCGTGGCCATCCGCCCGTTCAAAACCAGTATGCATGCTCGGAGTATGTCCTCGAGGATCTGGATCGCCCGTTCGGATTGCCCATCCATCTGAGGTGATAGGCCGGGCCGAAGTGTAGCTTGGCCCGCAGTAGTTGGTGTCGACGTCCCGTGTCCAGGTCGAAGTCCTTCAATAGTCCCAACCACCGTCTTCGCCGTAGGTTCGGCCCCTTCTGGGTGGAGAGGCGCTTAAGGCTTTGGTGGTCCGTGGGTGCGTTACCGTGGGCCCCGAAGGGTTAGTACCTTAACAGTCTCAGGACGAGGACGACTGCGGTACACCCCAGGTCGTGTGTCGGTTAGTTCTACATGTAGTCCTTGAGTTGCCCTGTCGCATAGGCTACGACTCTTCCTTGCTGCCTTAGTACTTCCTCCCGTCCAATTCGCGATGCAGTGCAGCATACTTCGAAGTCTTCCCCGGGCGTTGGTACGGCGAGCACGGTCGCCCTTGTTAATTGCTTTTTAGGCTCTTCACGGCTTTCCTTAGCATTGGGCCGTCCAAAAGAACTTGGCCCCCTTCCGGGCCGAGCGGTTCAAGGAAGTGCGTGCTCTTACAGGGCTTCATCAAATTCCGGGTAGTCAACGCGCAGCTGCAAGCTCCTTCCCTGTTCCCGTGCCAGTAGAACGGCCATGCACCCAGCCGGTGCCTTCCGCTCTTCACTTTTTGCTACTAAGTGCATGGTCCCCAAGTGGGATAAAACAAAAAAAAAGTGCGTGCCTAAGTAGATCGAGGCCAAAACTGGTTGGTCTTGGATGGGAGAAAAGAAGGGATCTTCGGAAAGAGAAGGGAGTATCTGCGGACTATGCCGACGGCGGATTCCCGCAGTCCCTCTTAAAGGCATTCGCCCCTCCCCAAGAGATCCGAGGAAAAACGGACAGAAAAACAACGAAGCTATTACTAACGACGGGACATAGCCGAAACCCATAACAGATGAAGAAAGGATGGTATAACTCAGGTTCGACGGATGTCCCCAACTAAAAAGAAGTAGTTCAAGTATTACCTGTCGTCACTCGGTTCGGGACGTTGCTCCGTCTGCTGGGGCGGCTGGGGTAGCCCTCCCGCAACCCCTGGGCCAGCGCCGCACTGCGTGGTTGGGCAGGGTCCTGGTGTCATACGAGTCCGCCGACGGCGAGCCGTCGGGTCGGTCCTTCTGTGGGTCGGGAGCCGCGGTATCCTCTCGTCCCTCCCGTTGTGGCGTCGCGGCGGTAGCGGCCTGCTCTCGCGGACATGAAGCGCGGGTGTGATCTGATTTGCCGCAACCATTGCAGTGGGAGTACCTCCAGAGGCAGCTCGTTACTCGATGCGCCTTTCCACAGATGACGCAGGGCCCTTGTGGCGACTCCGGGGTCCCTGTAGGTACCCGCCCACCCTCCCTTGCATTTTCCAGGTGTTGGTTCGCCCGGTACCTTGGTTTGGGGCTCCCCTGCAAGGCGGGGGTGGCGGCTTCCTCTGGTTCGACAGGTCCTGGCGTCGGGGGCCTAGTGACGCCTAGCTTCTGGCGGCACGTGTAACGCGTGTGACCCGGTCTACCACACCGGAAACAGTGATCATCCCGCCAGGGGCAGCCCATCACTCGATGTGCGCCGCCACAAATGACGCACGGCTTCGATGGGCCGGGCCCCTCCTTCTTCACCGGTCCAGACTCCGGTTCTACCTTCGGACGTTTGGTCGCGCGGCTCGCCAGATAGGGGTCCTCCGCCGGGTCAGGGTAGGGGCACCCTTGCCGGGCGTACTCTTGCTCCGCACGCATGGCCAAATTAACTGCATCGTGATAGGTGGGAAATCTCGCCGGTGGCATCCCGCGAGGGGTACCGTCCCATGGGCCGTGCTGGAAGTGGTCAACGCTCTCAAGGTCCCGCGTCAGCATGCACAGACGCTCCGTGAGAGTCAGCAGCTGTCCTGCCACATCGCGCAGTTGGTTGCGCAGCAAGCGGTTCGCCCCGGCTGCGGTGTCCATTTCCGTCGGTCGTTGCTCACTGTGTTGGGCTGCTATTGTATTGTATCTGCGTACATAATGAAAGCATACCGATCATCACAAACATAGAGACATAACTGACAAGGCAACCCGGCTCCTAAAGGGTTCTACTAAATCTCTACCCTCCCCCACGTACACCCGTGTCCTATTTATTTATCCCGTGTTCACTTTATTACTCAGCAGCCAGAGTATTGCGCCCGTGGATGTTAGGCCCCGACTGTTGTGGTTAAAGTTTACCCTCTCTGATACCATCTTAATCTGTCACGCCCCGGGGGTTCGAAACGCGCGGAAGAGGAGCCACCGATGCCCCTGATTCAGCCATATATTTTTTTTTTGTGAAGCATTACTCCCCGGCGCGTGCACAGACCCGCCGCATACACAAATTCGCTCTGCAAATGAGCAGAGGCCCCTTTGTATATGCACGGCGTCTCAACTACAAAGTGTCACACAAGGCGTAGTACATACAATCTCTAACCACATCAGTTGGGGTCTCGAACACATACAACCAAACCATTCACATGACATTCTCGCATTCACTTAGAGCATAGAGGCCGGTGTTTTGAAAGGATAAATAATCTCAAGGTTTTGAAAGCGGCATCCACACGATGCCCTCGTTTGTGAAACAGTTCGCAAACACATAAATCCCACAAGGTTTATAAAGCTCGGTGCCCACACGACACCCATGTTTTTAAAAAAATAGTTTTCGCAAACGGTTTTCTTTGTTTTTCTTCGTTCAAAACGGCCAAGAAGAGAGAACGTAGTATTCATTCCATTATTTCAAAAGAAAGGAAAGAAAAGGGCAACATCCACTTCGACCCCACGGGGGTGTCGCAATCCACAACTAGCTACCATGAATAATAAAAGAAAAGGGAAAGTAGAGTCACTGTATCTGAAGTCATCCAAAATCAGATCAGCATCCTAACGTCCTCACCGGCGCCCTAGCACTTGCCCCTGGATGAACCTGTCACGGAGTGGGAAGTCAGTGACTAGAAATAATCATGATGAGCAAGAATACTATAATAAAACAAACCGCTGTAACTAGAGCAACTGTCACCCCCCTCCCATATACCGTCAACAATGATCACAACCTGCACCAACATAAACCGGGCACCCTCCCCGGACACCGCACCGGGCCCCTACCCCGGTGCCCCTCTCTGCCGAGCACCTGCCTCGGCCGCCGAGCACCAACCTCGGCGTCACCGCTCACACCCTCCACCTATGAGGGCCCCCATCTCTAACGCCACCTCCGCGTGGGGTACACGGGTCAACGTACCACTTTTCCGGAAAAGCACACCCTTGCGGTGGCCAAACCGCGGGTGTGCGTGTAGTAAAACTTGAGCCTCAGATGATAAAGCGAATAGAACGAGATTCGGAGTCAGCGTTGCTCATAAGGACAACCAGAAGGGTGAACACTTTTGCTCATGAGGAAATCTTAAGGAGGAAAACACCGTTGCTCAGTGGGAGCAACTTGAAGAGGAGCACACCTTCGCTCACGAAGAGCATTTTAGAGAGAAACCCACCTTTGCTCACGAGGAGCAACTTAGAGAGAAACACCTTTGCTCATGTCCGCCCTTACCCAATTAACCTCGGCGAATTTACCCACCTTTTGCGTGCGTCGTCCGGCGTTCGGTACGTCCGTGATCGTGCGCCCGTCGCCAACAATGTCCTGCACTCCTGAAGGAACAAGGGCAAGTCAAGACTAAGGATCCGACACTCACACCGACTCCCACTCATGTGCGGCGGAGTTCCCCGCCCGGTACTGGCCCGTGCGGCGGACACTCCGCCCGGGCACAGCATCGCGTGGCCCCCAGCCCGCGCGGGCGCGCTGCCCGCGGTGCGGGGGCGACCCCGCGCGGCACCAGCCCGCGCGGAGCCCCACCTGCGGGCGGCCCCGCGCGGCCAAGCGCCGCGCGGGTGCCTCGCCCGCGGTGCGGGGGGGACCCCGCGCGGCACCAGCCCGCGCGGGCGCCCCACCTGCGGGCGGCCCCGCGCGGCCAAGCGCCGCGCGGGTGCCTCGCCCGCGGTGCGGGGCGACCCCGCGCGGCACCAGCCCGCGCGGGCGCCCCACCTGCGGGCGGCCCCGCGCGGCCAAGCGCCGCGCGGGTGCCTCGCCCGCGGTGCGGGGGCGACCCCGCGCGGCACCAGCCCGCGCGGGCGCCCCACCTGCGGGCGGCCCCGCGCGGCCAAGCGCCGCGCGGGTGCCTCGCCCGCGGTGCGGGGGCGACCCCGCGCGGCACCAGCCCGCGCGGAGCCCCACCTGCGGGCGGCCCCGCGCGGCCAAGCGCCGCGCGGGTGCCTCGCCCGCGGTGCGGGGGCGACCCCGCGCGGCACCAGCCCGCGCGGGCGCCCCACCTGCGGGCGGCCCCGCGCGGCCAAGCGCCGCGCGGGTGCCTCGCCCGCGGTGCGGGGCGACCCCGCGCGGCACCAGCCCGCGCGGGCGCCCCACCTGCGGGCGGCCCCGCGCGGCCAAGCGCCGCGCGGGTGCCTCGCCCGCGGTGCGGGGGCGACCCTGCGCGGCACCAGCCCGCGCGGGCGCCCCACCTGCGGGCGGCCCCGCGCGGCCAAGCGCCGCGCGGGTGCCTCGCCCGCGGTGCGGGGCGACCCCGCGCGGCACCAGCCCGCGCGGGCGCCCCACCTGCGGGCGGCCCCGCGCGGCCAAGCGCCGCGCGGGTGCCTCGCCCGCGGTGCGGGGGCGACCCCGCGCGGCACCAGCCCGCGCGGGCGCCCTACCTGCGGGCGGCCCCGCGCGGCCAGGCGCCGCGCGGGTGCCTCGCCCGCGGTGCGGGGCGGCCCCGCGCGGCATCAAGCGCCGCGCGGCGCCCCGTCCGCGGCCGGTCCGGCGGCGGCGGCGGTGTTCCCCGTGAAGACCCCACCCCGACACGCCTACACCACAGAACTAATAAAAACTCACCTTTGATCCGCCGGCAAAAGAGAGGAAGAGGATCGTCCTAACGTTGCCCGGTTGATCCCGCGAGCAAGAACCTCCGTCCTTTCCTTGAAAGCCCCGCCGTCGGTCGTACAAGAGCGAAAAAGGGTTGGGTCCCCGTTTTATTCTCCTCTTTTTCCCTCTCGTGGTGTTTCTCAAAGAGAAACCCTAGCCGTCCTTCCCTCTCTCTTTTTCCCCCTCGTGATGACTTTTAAAGGGAAACCCTAGCCGTCCTTCCCTCTCTCTTTTTCCCTCTCGTGATGACTTTTAAAGGGAAAACCCTAGCCGCCGAACGAAGGGACCTAGGAGGGGACACCTAAAACCCTAGATTCCTCAAAGGGTAAGAGAATAACTAATTAATAGGGGATAGATCCAGCGGCTATAGTTACCTCGAGAAACGTGCCGATCGTCCGCACGGATTCCGGGGCGCCTAAGTGGGGTCCGAACTTCGGAAAATTATTCCGGGTGAACCGGGAGTCGGAATCTAAAACCGATCGCGCCCCCGTTCTCCATTTCGCGAGCCCTTCGGCCTAAAAATGTCCGCGAGCCCCGACGGATTCTCCGGAAAAACACCAAAAAAATTGTCCCTCAGTCGGGCAGTCGAAGAAAAAGGGGTTACGGGGAGGGTCACGGAAAAGTCAGGTCTTACAGGTGCATGCTCCACTGTAGGGTTGCACGCAAAACGGTGCACTTTTCTCTAGCCCTGCACGCAAAATGATGCGTCATATTAGAGACTGCACACAAAACGGTGCGCGATAACACAACCGGCACTCAAAACGGAGCACGTACCTCGGGTTGGCACGCAAAACGGTGTACTTTTGTTTTTCAACGTTGCACGCAAAATGGTGCACGTTTTCTGAGTTTGCGCCCAAAACTGCGCATTTTTGCCGAATCCGCACGCAAAACGGTGCATTTTTCTACAACTTGCACGCAAAACGAAACGCGCCAAAAATACCCGCGACAGTCCGTGCAGCAACGGTACAGTAAAACTTGGTCCCTAACACGCAAAATGGCACGGGGTCAAATTTAATGTCCAAAAAGGAACCATACAAATTGTGCCTAAAAATATCGAAAAATAACGTTACCTCGTACAGTCGCGCCGCCCATCGGCTTTTGGGAACGCCTCGCGCGCTCCACGAGATTCACGGCGCGCCCGCGAGCCCCACAAAATTCCTCACTCTCTCTCTCTCTCTCTCTCTCTCTCTCTCTCTCTTTCTCTCGGGCTCGGGTGGAGAAGAAGAAGAGAAAGGAAAGGAGGGAGGGTCTGCGCGGAAGAAGGAAGAAGAAGAAAAGAAAAAAGAAAGAGAAAAAGGAAAGAAAGGGAGGGAGGGGAGTTGGCCCAATGGGGGCCCGCCATGTGGCGCCCCCCCCGCTGACACGCGCAGGAGCGCCTGCTGCGCGCCTTGCGCAGCACGCAAGCGCGCCTCGATCCGCGCGTTGCCGCCGCTTAGAAAATCCGTTTTTGTTTCGGTTTCTGTCCATTTTTCGCCCGTTTTCGTCCAAATTTGACAGGCGGCTTCGTTTCAGCTTAATTTACCACAAAAAAATTTAAATTTTCAGTTTGGGTCATTTCTGGGTCCCCAAAAGCCTCGCTGTATCCAGAATTATTAGCGGACCCCGTTCTCGCAATCCGGATATCCGATCAACACGAAATTTTACTGTGACCTTAAAACATAATTACACAGCTCCCGTAATTTTCTCAGAATTTTTCGACACTGTTGGCGGAGCCCGTTCCCACTATCCAGCCTTCGGTTAACGCGAAACTTTTTCTGTGGCCTTAAAACATATTTACGGGGCTCCCGTAATTTTCTCGGAATTTTCCGACACTGTGAATTTTCCACTAAATATCTGGGCCCCCTTTCTTAAATAAATTTTTAGATCTCTCCATTTTAACCCGATTTGGGCCCAACTCGCGTCCAAATGTTCTTTACTTCCCTAACTTTCATAACACTAGTATTTCATACCGACTTTATTTACATTTATTTATATACCAAAATTCCGGTTCACTACAGATGGTCACGCTACCTACCCCTCGCGGAGTTCGCCTACAACAACAGTTACCAGGCTAGCATTCAAATGGCGCCGTACGAAGCCTTATACGCGCGACGCTATCGATCTTCGATCTGTTGGGACGACTTATGGGAGCGGAAGTTCTTAGGACCGGACTTGGTAGAAGAGACCGAGGAAAAGGTGCGCTTCATCAGGCAGCGATTGTTGACCGCCCAGAGTCGGCAAAAGAGCTATGCAGACCAGTGATGCCGCGACTTGGAGTTTCAAGTGGGGGAGCACGCGTTACTGCAGGTCTCACCATCCAAAGGAATTAAGCGGTTCGGGCTAAGAGGCAAGTTGAGCCCACGGTTCGTGGGGCCGTTTGAAATCTTGGAGTGCGTCGGCCCGGTGGCCTACCGTCTAGCCCTACCGCCAAACCTCGACTGGGTACACAGTATGTTCCATGTAGTGATCCGGCCTTTCGGGGTATTTTTGACTTACGTGTAGTCATTTAAGCCTTTAAGTGAAATAAAATTATTCAGTTCTTAAAAGTTGGCCATTGTGGGGTGCTAGTATTTTTCTGCGATAGAGCGTGGAAAAAGAAAGCCGACGGTGCGATCGGATCTGAAATCCGATATCGGGATCCCCCGGAACGGGATTCAAAGTGATACGGTGATTAGTCGTGCATAGGAATCCGTGCAAAATATCTTGCACCCGTTAGAGATAAGGTGGGTTATCTCGTAGGGGATAATTAATTAGTTAATTAATTATTCCAGACGGAAAATAATAATTCTCTTACGTATGAATTAAAGAGAAATTAATTAGAGATAAAGTGCGACTATATAAGGGATCCCGATTAAAGAAAAGAAAAGAAAAGAAAGAAATAAAAACCCTAATCGGTGAGAAGAGAAAAAGAAAAGAAAAGACGGAACCCTAACCGGAGGAGAAAAGAGGAAAAGAAGGAGGAAGCGGAGGAACCCGATCGCCCTGATTCACGAGCCGGAGATCGGAGAACGAGACGCCATCGTCTACGGGGAGCGGATCCGGGTCTCCAACACCGAAAGGAAACAAGATCGGTTCTTTAATTCCGATAGATTGAGGTTAGTGGTCGTTAATCTTTTTGTAGAATTAACCGGGGGTTTTCCGTGTTCTCGTAAGGTCGTATTAATTAGTACATCGATCGCGGATTTTCGTCGGGTTTTGATCCATGTTTTATTCTTGTTCTTGATCGAGGGTGATCGATGGTTTTTATCGAGTTTAATCGATGATTTTTAGTCGGTTTCTTTTTATCGGACTTGGTCGAAAATTCGATCGGGGTTCCGATTTATGTTTTGGTTGTTCGTGGATCAACGGTTTAGCCGTTAGATTTACCGCGAATTTATTCGGAGATTTTTGGGGATGTTTCGTTGGAACATAGTGGGTTAACGGGAGGCCGCCGCCGCCGTTGTTAAACGGGAGGCCGCCGCCGTCGTTACCATGGTCGCGGGGTCTTCGCCGGAGTCGCACGGGAGCGAAAACGGAGAAGAAATCGCGAAACGGGAGCGAAAACGGTGAAGAAAACCGCGAAATTAGGGTTTACTGTGCTTGTCCGTACAGCACGGTCCACGGGTCCAGGCGAGCACCCGGTGCATGCCCGCAGCGTCGGAAGCACCAGACCCGGTGCACGGTTTCGTGCACCGGCCCGGCCCAAGGCGCGCGGTGCACGCCTCATGCGTGCACCCGGCGCACGCGCTTGCAGCCGAAGGGCAAGGACCCGGTGCACGCTCGAGTCGTGCACCGGCCCGGCCCGAGATGCGCGGTGCACGCCTCCTGCGTGCACCCGGCGCATGCCGCCGCCACCTGACGCCGTGAACCCGGTGCACGGTTGCCCCCGTGCACCAACCGACAGCCCGAAGTTCATTTGCTCCGTTTTTGTCCGTTTTTCCACCGTTTTGAGCGCCGTCTTCGCCGTTGGGATCACAATCTCCGCGGTTTTCTTGGCATGGCAACTTGGGATCTTTTTGGTCACTGTTTTATCTTGTTGGGTGCCGATTTCGCCGACGCTCCGCGCCTCGACGAAATTGTTGGGGGCGCGCCGTCGGGTCTCTTCTCTCATCATTTTCGCCGCCGGGGCCTTCTTGGTCTAACCATTGACGTCCCGAGTGGGCTACCGGTTGAGGATTGAGTCTTGTTGGAATTTTCCGTTGAAAAGAGTAAATTGGGCCTTGTGTTTTCGGATGTTAGTACACGCTTTTGACTATAGTTATCCTTGCGGACTTTCTTTAGGTCCAGACGCGCAGCGGGGGTGCGCGGAAGATTCGGGTGTTCCGATCTCTCTCCAAATAGGTGGGTACGGTTGCTGTAAATACAACCAGTGCAGTAAGTGCATCTATCGTCATTAAAGTGCTCTAAATTTATCTAACAAAGTAGATGGACAGTTTAACCTTTCGCATAATTGTGTTATTATCTAACAATTGAAGCGGCTGCGGTCGCAATGTTCATGACACGCCGATCTCGGCAAAAACCGTTTTGGGATGCTGCACGTACACAGGCGGATTGGCCTCCGCATGGGTGTACTTTTCCGGAAGAGTGGTCTCTTATGACCCGTGTTCCTCACAAAAGTGTGGGTGCCGTGAGGACCTCTTCGCGCCCGCTGAAAATAGCACACCAGCACCGCGAAGAGGTTAAAAGCATCAAAGTAGGTGTTTGCGCACGAGGGGAGACTTTAGTCTCTCCGACAAATATTCTGGGGTTGGTGCCCAATTTAATTGATAATTCTGGGGTTGGTGCCCAATTTAATTGATAAATCTGGGGTTGGGGCCCAGCTTAATATGTGCAGGGTTTTAGCGAAATGGTTCCGGTGTATTCGGTTTGCTCCTTATTTTCTTATTGTTATTAGACATCTACTTTGTTTGTCACTGACATTACCCACTCCGTGACAGGTGTTACGAGGTGCGTTAGCCGGGAGGGCGGTGAGACTGCGTCGCGAGAACCGTAGTGAGAACACTTGGTTTTTATTATCTCATTTCTCTTACGCTTAATTTAGTTAATTTGCTTGTGGGTCGTAATATTCGTGGACATGTATTACTTAGCGCTGTGGATGAGGTGTACTTTTATATTTCGGTTCTTTTGGTGATGTTTTCTTATGCGGCACGTTTTCATGATAAACCAAATGACTTCGAAAAGGTTTTCTCAAAACGAAGTGCCGTGTGGGCACGGGTTTTGCAACCGCTGGCTTTATCCTTTCTAAACACTGATGCCGCTTTAATATTCCGCATGATGATGTATGTCTATTGTATGGTTGATGGTTGGTGTTTGATGTATGTTGTTGTAAATGAGACGCCGTGCATATGCAAAGGAGACTCTGTCCGCGGGCAGGGAGAATTTGTGTATGTGGCGGTCTGGCACGCACCGGGGATGAGGTTTAAAATACCTTGTTAAGGAAGAAAAAAAAAAGATACACGCAATTTTCCGCTTTGATAGACTCAAAAACCCCCGGGGGCGTGACAGATTAAATGGTATCAGAGAAAAACAACCATAACCATAGTAGACGTGATCCACATCCACAGTGTAGGGTACCACAAGCAAATTAGACATGAGATAACCAAGGTATAGGTGCGTAGTACGTGAGAGTACGGGAAAAAGGGGAACGTAATGTAGGTGTAATCGTAAGACAGGGTGTTAGGGTTATAACCTTAGGGTTAACGTGGTTTCTTTGTCTATAGCGGACGATGGCCCGGACTAGATCGTCCACCGAGAATGCGGACGCGGACAGAGTGACCCCGACCACCACAGAAAACCAGCTCCTCCGACAACAACTGCGGGAAATGGCCGGGCAATTAGCGACGCTGACGGAGCAGGTTCGTCACCTGACGCAGCAACAGGCAACCGCGCCAGCCGAGCGCAATCCGACCCCTCCGCCCGAAGCCACCGCACCCACTACGGGACTGTCACGCCCCGGGGGTTCGAATCGCGCGGAAGAGGAGCCACCTGTGCCCCTAATTCAGCCATATATTTTTTTTTGTAAAACAATACTCCCCGGCGCGTGCCCAGACCTGCCGCATACATAAATTCACTCTGCGAACGGGCAGAGTCTCCTTTATATATGCACGGCGTCTCAACTACAAAGTGTCTCACAAGGCCTAGCACATACAATCTCTAACCACATCAGTTGGGGTCTCGTACACATACAACCAAATAATTCACATGATATTCTAGCATTCACTTAGAGTATAGAGGCCGGTGTTTTGAAAGGATAAATAATCACAAGGTTTTGAAAGCGGCATCCACACGATGCCATCGTTTGTGAAAACAGTTCGCAAACACATAAATTCCACAAGGTTTGTAAAGCTCGGTGCCCACACGACACCCACGTTTTAAAGGTAGTTTTCGCAAACGGTTTTCTTTGCTTTTCGTTGTTCAAAACGGCCAAGTAAGAGAGAACGTAATATTCATTCGATTATTCGAAAAGGAAAAAGGCAACATCCACTTCGACCCCACGGGGGTGTCGCAATCCACAGCTAGCTAGCATGAATAATAAAGAAAAAGGGAAAGAAGAGTCACTGTATCTGAAGTCACCCAAAAATCAGATCAGCACTCTCGCGTCCTCACCGGTGCCCTAGCACTCGCCCCTGGACGAACCTGTCACGGAGTGGGAAGTCAGTGACTAGAAATAAACATAATGAGCAAGAAAGCTATAATAAAGCAAACCACTGAAACCAGAGCAACCGTCACCCCTCATACACCGTCAACATGATCATGACCTGCACCAAATATAAACCGGGCACCCTCCCCGGACACCGCACCGGGCCCCTACCCCGGTGCCCTCTCTCTGCCGAGCACCTGCCTCGGCCGCCGAGCACCAACCTCGGTGTCACCGCTCACACCCTCCACCCATGAGGGCCCCCATTCCTAACGCCACCGTCGCGTGGGGTACACGGGTCAACGTACCACTTTTCCGGAAAAGCACACCCTTGCGGTGGCCAAACCGCTGGTGTGCGTGTAGCAAAACTTGAGCCTCAGATGATAAATCGAATGAAGTAAAGATCGGGGTCAGTATTGCTCATAAGGATAACCAGAAGGGAAAACACCTTTGTTCACGGAGAATATCTTGAAGAGAAAAACACCTTTGCTCATGAGAATAACTCAAAGAGATAATCACCTTTGCTCATGAGAATTAACTTAAAGAGAAAACACCTTTGCTCACGTCCGCCCTTACCCAATAACCTTGGCGAAAGTACCCACCTTGTGTGTGTCGTCCGGCGTTCGGTACGTCCGTGATCGTGCGTCCGTCGCCAACAATGTCCTGCACCCCTGAAGGAACAAGGGCAAGTCAAGACTAAGGATTCGAAACTCACACCGACTCCCAACCACGTGCGGCGGAGTCCCCCGCACGGCACCGGCCCGTGCGGCGCACACTCCGCCCGGGCACAGCCCCGCGTGGCACCAGCCCGCGCGGGCGCCCCTCCTGCGGGCGGCCCCGCGCGGCCAAGCGCCGCGCCGGCGCGCTGCCCGCGGTGCGGGGCGACCCCGCGCGGCACCAGCCCGCGCGGGCGCCCCTCCTGCGGGCGGCCCCGCGCAGCCAAGCACCGCGCGGGCGCGCTGCCCGCGGTGCGGGGCGACCCCGCGCGGCACCAACCCGCGCGGGCGCCCCTCCTGCGGGCGGCCCCGCGCGGCCAAACGCCGCGCTGGTGCGTTGCCCGCGGTGCGGGGGCGACCCCGCGCGGCACCAGCCCGCGCGGGCGCCCCTCCTGCGGGCGGCCCCGCGCGGCCAAGCACCGCGCGGGCGCGCTGCCCGCGGTGCGGGGCGACCCCGCGCGGCACCAGCCCGCGCGGGCGCCCCTCCTGCGGGCGGCCCCGCGCGGCCAAGCGCCGCGCGGGCGCGCTTCCCGCGGTGCGGGGCGACCCCGCGCGGCACCAGCCCGCGCGGGCGCCCCTCCTGCGGGCGGCCCCGCGCGGCCAAGCGCCGCGCGGGCGCGCTGCCCGCGGTGCGGGGCGACCCCGCGCGGCACCAGCCCGCGCGGGCGCCCCTCCTGCGGGCGGCCCCGCGCGGCCAAGCGCCGCGCGGGCGCGCTGCCCGCGGTGCGGGGCGACCCCGCGCGGCACCAGCCCGCGCGGGCGCCCCTCCTGCGGGCGGCCCCGCGCGGCCAAGCACCACGCGGGCGTGCTGCCCGCGGTGCGGGGCGACCCCGCGCGGCACCAGCCCGCGCGGGCGCCCCTCCTATGGGCGGCCCCGCGCGGCCAAGCGTCGCGCGGGCGCGTTGCCCGCGGTGCGGGGGCGACCCCGCGCGGCCCCAGCCCGCGCGGGCGCCCCTCCTGCGGGCGGCCCCGCGCGGCCAAGCGCCGCGCGGCGCCCCGCCCGCGGCCGGCCCGGCGGCGGCGGCGGCGCTCCCCGCGAAGACTCCACCCCCGAAACGCCTACCAAAAAGAACCTAATAAAAACTCACCTTCGATCCGCCGGAAAAGGGAGGAAGGGGATCGTCCTAACGTTGCCCTGTCACGCCCCGGGGTCGAAACTGCGACCCGGGCTCACTAACAGATCCGCCATCTGTACGAAAACTGCCGTACAGACGAAGCGTCTAACCTGCAGAAAGAATCAACTACAGAGATACAGATATCAGAGCTGAAAGTAAACAACTAAAACTGAAGTCCAAACACTGTACAACTGAAAATATTACAATATCCATCTCCCCAAATACTATCATATACAAAGTCCTCTGATACAAAAACTCAAAAGGGAGGTATCTCCAATGAATACATCAGTGTACAGACTCTCGATACAAGAATATCCTCACTACAACAGTCTCTCAAACTGTAAAATAAAGTACAACTCTATACCTCACAACAAAGGTCTCTCAACAGAGGAAAAAGAAGAAAACTAATCTACTGAAGCTCTCCTCTGAAGGGGTACCGCTACACTCCAATGACGGGTAGGGAACTAGCTCGCGACTCCCTCGCCTCGGTCAGAAGGATCAGCAACTGGAGCAACAGGAACAGGAGGAGAAGTTCCTGGGGAAAAAGACACCACGACGGGTGTGAGAACTACTTCCCACAGTAGTTCTCAGTGGGTGCCGTCAACAAGCCCAACGGTCTGCCCACCAAGTCTACTAGAGGCCAAAGATAACAACGCAATGCAAACAGAAACGAGAAAGCTGGAGCTACTCTACAGCTACCTTGCCTCTATCTAGATACTCCAAAAAGTGGAGCAGAGGAAAGTAAATGAGACCACTCGCACCCAAGGTGCTCAATCGACCCAAACGAACTGACTACCTCAAAGGTCCAGTCAAGCCTGCGCCCGTCGACTAGGAACGCTCCTGCCCACTACCACACATCCCCATGAGGACGGGATTTACGTGGGGCGTCCTGTCCTACTAACTCATCCCTCGCGCAAAGCTGCCTCAACAGGCCCATCGTTGCCTCAACTGCGGAAAACTGCCTCAACAGGCCAATCGTTGCCTCAACTGCGGAAAACTGCCTCAACAGGCCAACCATCGTATCCACAGCGGCATCTCAGGACGCGACTCGAACTGAGTAGAACGGCGCGGCATAGAGTATCAAACATTGGCATATGTAGGCTAGTCAAAATCCACGATCACTCTCAGAACGGTAGGGCTCAAGATTCCCCAAATACCTCGCACAACAGTCGGAGCACTCTCGACGACTCGGCTGCTCGGCTAACTCGAAACACGAGACACTAGCCACACCAACGGCTCGCAGCACAAGGCTCACTGGCTGGAGATACTCCACAGCCAGGGACGACCCACAACTCAGGGTATCAAACAGGTCGGGCAACACTCAACGACCTGGGACCACCGTCAACCCCAACGGTTCCCAACAAGACGGACCGGAAGATACTCGACGGCCCGGGACTGCCGTCTGCGCAACGGCTCCCTCCACGACGGCACAACAGGGAAACAAGACCTCCCGGGACTACCGTTTACCCAAACGGCTCCCGGGCACAGATAAGCAACCCAGTACAACTACCAGACTCCACTCTGCTCCCAGGTAAGAGTGTAAAAGCATCCCACACTAAAAGCAAGTCCCGACCTCTCGGCCCACTACCCGGGCGAGAAGACACTATGTCCAGGGATGAAGGAACAGTGTGGATGTCTAAGCATAAATAACCCTAGCCCAAGTGAGGGTTTTCTACTAGTCTGGTTACACATACAACATATGACGGGGGTGCTAGGTCAAGTTCCAAGATAACTACTTTAACAGATAATAAAGGGATAGCCATTCCAACAATCTAGCATGCTACACAAGGAAATAAACTATCATGCATAGTCCTACATCAATAGAATTAATGTACATTCCATAAAACATGGAGATAAGGCCACCCACCTCGATTTGCCACCAATTGCTCGTAGACACTTGCAATTGGCCTCCACGCGATCTGCACGCAAAACGATGTCTGCTGTCGGAGTCCGCACGCAAAACGGTGCACGGTGCCAGGATCCGCACGCAAAACGGTGTCCGCACGCAGAACGGTGCACGGTGCCGGAGTCCGCACGCAAAACGATGCACGGTGCCGGAATCCGCACGCCAAACGAAGTCCGCATGCAAAACGGTGCACGGTGCCGGAATCTGCACGCCAAACGGGGTCCGCACGCAAAACGGTGCACGGTGCCGGAGTCCGCACGCAAAACGGTGCACGGTGCCAGGATCCGCACGCAAAACGGAGTCCGCACGCAAAACGGTGCACGGTGCCGGAGTCCGCACCCAAAACGGTGCACGGTGCCAGGATCCGCACGCAAAACAGAGTCCGCACGCAAAACGGTGCACGGTGCCGGAGTCCGCACGCAAAACGGAGTCCGCACGCAAAACGGTGCACGGTGCCGGAGTCCGCACGCAAAACGGTGCACGGTGCCCAACACAGAAAAGAGCAAGAGGGTTAATTACAGTCCAAAAGGTCGCCCCGAAAACTGTACAAAAATACAGTAAAACCAACACACGGGACCTACCCGACTGCGCCGCCGTCGCCGAAACGCTCCCCACGAAAAAACTCGCGCGCTCCACGAGGTCCACGGCGCGCCGCCGCACATCCCACAACCTCCCTCCTCACTCTCTCTCGCTCTCGGGTGAAGAAGGAACCGAAGAAGGAGAAGAAGTGGCTTGCGGGGAGGAAGAAGAAGAAGAAAAAGAGGAAAAGGGGAGGGGGCGGTCCACGGTGCACGGTGCACCGTGCACCGGCAGGTGCACCACACCCACCCGGGTGCACCCGGCCCACGCAAGAGGAAGGGCGGCCACGTGGCCGCGTCCCTGCGCGCCACGCGGCCGCGCAGCTCACGCGCCACACGGGCGCGTGACACCGGGCCGCCCACAGGCGCGGGACACGCGCCCGTGACACGGGCGGGCGCCCCAGCGCCCGCGCGGGCGCCAACTGGGGTCCGCCACGTGGCGGCCCCCACGTGGCCCGCGCATGGTGCGCCTGCCCCGACGCGCGCAGAGGCGCGCCCTGTCGCGTCAGCCGCGCCTCTCCTGACGCGCCGCAGCCACCTCGGGATCCGCGCCACGCGCGTCTCGATCCGCGTGTCGCTTTGCCTCGAAAAGCGCGCACGCCTACCGGACTCCAAATCCAACAAATAAATAGTCTATCCTTAGCGATTTCGCGCGCTGAGTCCAGAAATGATGTCCGCTTCTCCAAATTCTCACCCGAAAATTTGCCGAATGCCCACTCGATCCGATTTTCGCGCCGGGTCCATTTTTAAAGTCCGATTTGCCCAATTCCAACTCTAAAAATTCCCGAAGGCGACCGGAGAGGTAAACTTTTATCCGGACTTCACCCGGAGTCTAATTTTGACATCTGAATCGCGCGAAAACACTTCTAAACACCCGACGGGTCCTCCAACTTCCCACGGGGTCTCAATTTAAGCCCGAAGTCCACCACTTGTGTCCAAATTGCGCGCAACCCACGCAGGCCTCCAGTGATGCAAGCAAATCCCAAATTGCATCACAAATCCATTTCTGGGCCCCCAACACGCGCACCAACACCCCCAACGGCGACCGAAAGCTGCCCAACAACCAGCAACCCTACGCGGGGATTCCAGGACCTCACATCCTCCCCCACTAAAAGAAAGTTTCATCCTCGAAACTAGATCAAGCCCATCAGGAGTCAAGAATACCACGGCTAGGTATCAAACAATACGCCTCCAGCTCCCCCACTCGCTCCTCGTGATTACTCCGCAACAACAACAACAAGTACGGCATGACCCGATGTGCAATTCCCTCATCTCTCGAGCCAGAAATTGCAACGGGCGTCCCTCGTACTCCAATAATCACGGATCTCAAAGGGGCAAGTAAATCACGGGCGAGGAAAAACACATCACTACTGAGCTGAGACGTGAAAAACCAAGGGCTCCACTAAAAAGGCTGGGGGAAAACTGAGATCACCACAAGTGTAATACGCACCAAACCACAACATGGTGCCACCCTCAACAAGCCGACCCGAAGCATACCCGCAGACTCGTCCAATAAGGAAGGGAAATCCAATAAGTTGGGGTCTTTACTCGGTCACTTCCCGATCCAAAACCACCCGAGTGGACTACTCAACTGCCGGCTACCCTCAAAAGGGATCCTCAAGAGACACAATCTCGTGCCACAGTTGGTCGCTCAACATGCTATCATAACCCCAACGGACCCACGGGTCGAAGTCGATCCCTCAACTCATAAAGAACACCCTGACGGGGACCAAACCGTCGGTGAACGGGACTGAAAACTGGCTCACAAGGCGATCATAAAGCTGATGCCCAACTCGCGGTCAAAAGTCCGAAACATCCAAAAGCCTCTCACCGTTGTGTACCTACAACGTGGCATCACTGCCGTGCACCCACGGCGTGGCATTACTGCCGTGTACCAACGGCGTGGCCTCACTGCCGTGCGCCAACGGCGTGGCATCACCACCGTGTATCAACGGTGTGGCATCACTGCCGTGTATCAACGGCGTGGCATCACCACCGTGTATCAACGGTGTGGCATCACCACCGTGTATCAATGGCGTGGCATCACCACCGTGTATCAACGGCGTGGTATCTAAAGCATCAAGGCCTCAGATCTTCACAGCCCTATACCCAACACTACCTCGAAAACCCGGAGCTGAGGAAGGGCCAAAAGATCAACAGGCAAAAACCAGGGCCCAACTGCACTGGGCAGGACCAATAACTCCCATCTATGTGCAACACGTGATCAGGTATCTGAACCTCACGAGCACAAGCTAAAGGTCCTATCTCTAGCCCATACATCAATGCAAATGCCCTAGCACTCTCACAGCTATGTCGGAGAACCCTCAACGACTCAACTCACAGCAACACCCCACTCATAGGCGAGAAGAACCGACTGACGCGGCAAGGATCCAAAAATTCTGATAGACCGGTGCCTAGAACCCCAACCAAACAAGAACAGACCCTAGGCTCAGTCTATCGAAGTTTTCGCTCCTTTACCGTTCAGGGATTCGGTCCCTCTCGTTCAAAGCGGGAAACTATGTCAACAAGCAGCTCACGGCTGGAGACGCTCCCGGTAGTCCATCAGGACGAACTCGACGCCATCAAATCTCGGCGTCCTGTCGGGTCATCTCAATCTCACCAAAATAACCACCTGGTAACTCGGCCGGAGGTGAAAATCGCCTCAACAGGCCGAACCTTCGCCACTCATTGGGCGGCATCGCCACTCACTGGGCGGCATCGCCACTCGCTGGGCGGCATCGCCCCTCACTAGGCGGCATCGCCTGTGGTAGCTCGGCCAGGGGAAAGTATCCATCTGGTAACTCAGCCAGTGATAATTATCATCTGGTAACTCGGCCAGTGATAATTATCCATATGGTAACTCGGCCAGTGATAATTATCCACCTGGTAACTCGGCCAGTGATAATTATCATCCGGTAACTCGGCCAGTGATAATTATCCATCTGGTAACTCGGCCAGTGATAATTATCCATCTGGTAACTCGGCCAGCGATAATTATCCATCTGGTAACTCGGCCAGTGATAATTATCCATCTGGTAACTCGGCCAGCGATAATTATCCATCTGGTAACTCGGCCAGCGATAATTATCCATCTGGTAACTCGGCCAGCGATAATTATCCATCTGGTAACTCGGCCAGCGATAATTATCCATCTGGTAACTCGGCCAGTGATAATTATCCATCTGGTAACTCGGCCAGCGATAATTATCCATCTGGTAACTCGGCCAGTGATAATTATCCATCTGGTAACTCGGCCAGGGATAATTATCCATCTGGTAACTCGGCCAGCGATAATTATCCATCTGGTAACTCGGCCAGTGATAATTATCCATCTGGTAACATCGGCCAGCGATAATTATCCATCTGGTAACTCGGCCAGTGATAATTATCCATCTGGTAACTCGGCCAGTGATAATTATCCATCTGGTAACTCGGCCAGCGGAAATGCCCGCCTGGTAACTCAGCCAGGGAAAACGCTCTCCTGGTAACTCAGCCAGGGAAAACGCTCTCCTGGTAACTCAGCCAGGAAAAATGCCCTCCTGGTGACTCGGCCAGGGAAAATGCCCTCCTGGTAACTCAGCCAGGGAAAATGCCCTCCTGGTAACTCAGCCAGGGAAAAATGCTCTCCTGGTAACTCAGCCAGGGAAAATGCCCTCCTGGTGACTCGGCCAGGGAAAATGCCCTCCTGGTAACTCAGCCAGGGAAAATGCCCTCCTGGTAACTCAGCCAGGGAAAACGCTCTCCTGGTAACTCAGCCAGGGAAAACGCCCTCCTGGTGACTCAGCCAGGGAAAATGCTCTCCTGGTAACTCAGCCAGGGAAAACGCTCTCCTGGTAACTCAGCCAGGGAAAATGCCCTCCTGGTGACTCGGCCAGGGAAAATGCCCTCCTGGTAACTCAGCCAGGGAAAATGCCCTCCTGGTAACTCAGCCAGGGAAAAATGCTCTCCTGGTAACTCAGCCAGGGAAAATGCCCTCCTGGTGACTCGGCCAGGGAAAATGCCCTCCTGGTAACTTAGCCAGGGAAAACGCTCTCCTGGTAACTCAGCCAGGGAAAACGCCCTCCTGGTGACTCAGCCAGGGAAAATGCTCTCCTGGTAACTCAGCCAGGGGAAAACGCTCTCCTGGTAACTCAGCCAGGGAAAATGCCCTCCTGTGACTCGGCCAGGGAAAATGCCCTCCTGGTAACTCATCCAGGGAAAATGCCCTACTGGTTAACTCAGCCAGGGAAAACGCTCTCCTGGTAACTCAGCCAGGGAAAACGCCCTCCTGGTGACTCAGCCAGGGAAAATGCTCTCCTGGTAACTCAGCCAGGGAAAACGCGTGTCCTTTTCACAACACGACGTCTCAGGGGTATCGCCACCCACCGCACAACTACAAACGCCAGGACACAACAACCATACGACCCAATCCATGCGAAAGTCTAAGACATGTCATCCATTCCATAGCATTATGTTGTCTGCAACCAACATAATCGATTTAGGAGAATAAACATGCCAAACTCTCATCCCGTCTCTTGGGAGAGGTAAAAACTCAATCAGGACTCTCGCTAAAAGTCACGACTCTCACGTAGTCATTCTAATATCCAACCACAAGCCTAGGGTTTCTAAGTCCACCACGACCTACAACCTAGGCTCTGATACCACTCTAATCTGTCACGCCCCGGGGTCGAAACTGCGACACGGGCTCACTAACAGATCCGCCATCTGTACGGA
>JAQNDB010003837.1:0-27113 GCA_029204045.2 Tillandsia leiboldiana
ATAAGTGTGGAAGTGAGCATATAGAGCCCGCAGGTTGTGATTTAAGCTGTATGTGTTGGGTTATTGTATTTAATTTGTGTATAAGAGAGCACCAATTAGTGTAAGTGTTATGTGAGCTTGCAGTTGGTGTGTATTTGGATCTGGTAGAGTGGGTATAGGTGGTTTTCTTGTAATTGGTCATGTGAGCTACATTTGTTGGTGCTGTGCGCTTAATGAGAGCTGTATTGGGGCAAAGGAATTATGGAGAAAAAAAGGTGGCATTTTTGTGATTTTATTAGAGTGAATGTGCTTTGTATACTGTTGGTATGATGGAATGCAAATTGTTTTAATGGAGCTTGTAAGTGTGCAGATTTAGTTTATTTTTGTGGGGGATTTGTGTGTGGGCAGATGCTGTTAGTGGTTTGGGCTACGAATGCGTATTATTGGTCTACTGGAGCCCCTGTTTGCTTTGTGATTTTTGGCCGTGGAGTGACCCGGTTGCGCGCAGGTTTATGTGAGGACTCGATGGAATTATTTGAGCTCCGGGGGTTTTTTCGTGGTTCGCGGCAATGCGCGAGCAGCACGGTTTTCGGTTTTCTTCCGTTGAGGGTTCAGCGCTTCCCCGACTTCAGCGTTTGCCTGCGGAAAGCTTTCCAGGTGGGTTTGAAATTTCTCCGAAATGTGTGGAATGCCTTCTAAAGCTATTGTGTGCATGGTGATCATGTTTAGCTTACTTTTATATAGCTGGTAAATCTGATAGTTGCCTAGAAAACTGTCGATGATAATTATAGGCCCCAGATATTTCAGCACGATCTAGGGATGACATGACACTAGACTGCATGTTTAGTTGACATTAGATTGGCATTTGAACCGTATTAAAAATCGGCGGACCGATTTTAATGAAATTGAGACTTTAAAAATAGTTTGGGATTTTTGTGAGCTTCCAGAGGGTTTGAGTAGGTTCAGGATGCATGTATCCTCGTGCCAGGTGTTACGGAATTTGAGTTGGCATATTTCCGTGAAATCGGTTAAGTCTTGAAGATTGAAGATGAAAAAGTTGGATCGTATACCTCAATCTCAAGTAAGAAGAATTCAAAAGGATCAGGTACGTTTAATTAAATAAGTTTGTTGATCCGAATACTTCTTATAGTGTAGAAACACGTGGATGAGTTTTTTATTGCATAGAAATCAAAAACTGGACATTCCATATGTTCAGAGTCCGGATCGGGCTTTACAGTCCGGACCCCGAACATAGGTTAGTTCGTGCATAATTCCAGTCTGAACCCTGGGAATTTCAGTCCGGACCCCGAACGTGGAATTTGCAAGAAAAGCATGAACAGTCCGAACCGTGGATTTCAGTCCGGACCCCGAATGTCGTCTTTTCTTGAAATTGTCTGTTTCGCTGAGACAGTCCGGACCGCCACTCCAGTCCGGACTGTCGTCCTGTAAAATTCCAGAAATAAGTTAGTTTTTGATTCTTATCTTCTTCCACAAGTTTTCTAACCTATAAATAGACCCTTTAATTCATCTTTTAAGGGGATGACGCTAAGTGGAAGGAATTCAATCAATCCATAAATATTCCACATATAGAGAAGAAAGGAAATACATGATTTAATTCTATGTTTCTTCATCTATATTATTAATTTGATTCTAGGTTTTCTAAACTCAGATTTTGAGTAGAATCAAATTAATGAATACTTAGATGGTATTTCCTATCTATTTCTAATCTAAGTATTCGGCGGATCATCACCACCCAAAAACAACGATTTTCCCAAAATCGGCGCGTGGACTCGCGTGGCCTTGTGGATTCAAGGTGCAACCGCTCTCGTGGATTCGGAGCGAGGTACGTTCGTCGATTCGAGACGTGCTACTGGGTGAAGACCGTGGATTCGGTCGGACGTCGTGGACTCGACGTTGGACGCCGTGGATTCGGCGTGGGACGCTAATCGTGGATTCGAGCAGCGTTGCGGAGCGAGCGGAGAAGATCTACTAGGAGCGTATGGAAAAGGTTGAGTCGTAAGTGTGTACGGTAAATCACCTTGTACGTGTGTTAATTCTAGTGGATTTCACCGTGTTATCGGTCCCGTGGTTTTTTACTCCGGATTGGAGTTTTCCACGTAAAAATCTCTGCGTGTTATTTATTTTTCCGCATTGGGTTTTATATCGCAAAGATTTTGAGTGTTTATTGTTTACACCTATTCACCCCCCTCTAGGTGTTTTTTTCCCCTATTTAGATCCAATTATACATAACCCAACAAGTGGTATCGGAGCGGGAATAGGGGTGTAAACAATGGTTGAAGGTGGAAACATCAACAGACCCCCGTTCTTCGATGGAACAAATTATGCCTACTGAAAAGTACGGATGAAAGCCTTTCTAATTTCCATCGACGAACGGGTGTGGCAATCAATTGAATTAGGATGGTCTAATCCAACTGAAATTCTTGCTGATGTTCGCACCATCAAACCTAGGTCGAAATGGACCAAGGAAGAGATAGATTTATCTTCTTACAATGGCAAAGGATTAATGCTTTATTTAATGCCTTATCACAAACAGAGTTCTCTCGCATCTCGGCATGTGAGACTGTGAAAGAAATCTGGGATGTTCTTCAAGTTACACATGAGGGAACTAACCTTGTGAAGATTCAAAAACTGCAAATGCTTACGAGCAAGTTTGACTCCATTTTCATGGCAGAAAATGAATCTTTCACAGATTACTATACACGATTGCAAGACATCGTAAACACATGTGCTAACTTGGGAGAGAAGATTCCAGAATTTAAATTATAAGAAAGATCTTAAGAACTCTTCCTGAAAGATTTCGTTCCAAGGTTACGGCCATTGAAACTATTAAACACCCGGACGAAATCCGTGTAGAAGAATTAGTTGGTTCATTACAACTTATGAATGACATTTCCTACTAACTATTTTTCGGGAAAGGCATCCTCTTCTAAGTCTTCAGGTTATGCATTGAAAACAACAAAAGAAGAAGACGCGGATTCATCCTCCTCAGACGATGACGAGAACCTATCTATGGAGGACTTTGAGAAACAGCTTGCTCTCCTGACAAGAAATTTTCGCCGAAACTTCCGAAGGGGTAATTCAAGTAAAACCTCATCCTCCGGAAAGTGGAAGAAAGGCAAAGGTTTTTCAAGCCAAAAGTCAAGAAAGCAAGAAAGTTTTTCAAAGGATAAGAAAAGCTCAGAAGGACAAGTCCAATGCTTCAAGTGCCGAGGATACGGCCATATCTCAACGGAGTGTCCAAATAAGAATCCGTCCAAGAAGAAGGCGATGCAAGCCGTCACTTGGGATGACACCTCATCGTCAAATGAGTCGTCTTCAAGTGATGAAGAAAAGAGCGCAACGGCATTCCACGCGTCCACCACATCTTCACCCTTCATGTGCTTAATGGCAAGTACTTTAAATTCATTGTCCCATTCCTCCCGGGTTGAAAAAACTGCAACGGATGATGAATCGAGTAACTCTGAAGGTGAAGATTTTGCACTTGCCTACCATAAGCTTTTGAGGGATTCAAAGAAACTGACAAAGCAAAACAAGAGTTTGAGAGGGAGATTGCAGGATCTTGAAGAAGAAGCAAAAAAGGGCATCTTCTCTCTCAAACGCTCTTGAAGTGGAAAGGGATAATCTGATTAAAGTAAATGTTTCCCTTCAAGAGTCAAATGAGCAATTCGAGAAGAATTATGTAGATGTGGTGAACAAAGCGAATTACTTCTTGAAGCTCTACGGCGAGGCTCGACAGGAAAAATTGTAAATGACGGAGACCATTTTCCAACTCAAGGATGATTTAAAGCAATTTTCTTCTGGAAGGAGTAAGTTGGATAAGCTTCTTGGTATCGGTCAAACAAATCGGTTCGGCCTCGGATACACTCAAACTGGAGACATTCCTAGTTTGAGTGGGACAGTCTTTGTGCCCCAGTCGGTATCTCCTCCTCCGACACCGGAATTGACGACAAACGACGACAACAAACCTACTTCACCCTCTTCGGGATCGTCAAGCACCAAGGTATGTTTTCGTTGTGGTATTGCAGGGCACATAAGGAGAAATTGCAAGATGGGAGCCAAACGCTCAACTCAAGCACTTCTTGCAATGACTACCAAAAAGGTGATTCCTCGGAAATCTAATGCAAATTATTCGAAGGAAAAGAGCCTCGGTAGTTCATCAACAAGACGACGACGTCAAGGAAAAGCGATGGATCAAACAAGACGCTTTCACCAAAGGTATCAACTTTACAATCATTTCCGACGTACACCAAAACTCGAAAGGTTTGGGTACGCAGAGGTGAAATCTTCCCTTGTCTTGTTACTAATATTTCCTTGCATGCATATGATAATTCGTCTTGGTATCTGGATAGCGGTTGTTCCCGTCACATGACCGGTGACAAAAACTGCTTTCAAAATCTTGAGAAAATCTCCGGAGGACTTGTAGTTATCGGAGATGGTCGGTCTTCCAAAATTGTTGGAAAAGGAACTGTAGCTATTCCAGATGGCCCGATTCTGAATAATGTGTTATTTGTTGAAGGCCTTAAGACTAACCTCATAAGTATCAGTCAACTTTGTGACAATGGTTTTTCAGTTAATTTTACATCTGTTGAATGTGTTGTAACTGATAACAACCATGTTTTCCTTTTAAAGGGGGTTAGATCTGAAAACAATTGTTATGTCGTTCCTAATAAAATTTCTGAAAACTGTTACTTAGCCTCTTTGAATAATGAAACACTTTGGCATGAAAGGCTAGGTCACATAAATTTTAAGGAACTTGCTAGAATTTCAAATAAAGACGTGGTCAAGGGGGTTCCAAAACTTTCACTTAAACAAAACATTGTGTGTGGTGGTTGTCAAAAAGGAAATCAATCCAGGACTGCACACAAGAACTTGAACCACGTTGGTACTAAACGACGTGGTCACATAAATTTTAAGGAACTTGCTAGAATTTCAAACAAAGACGTGGTCAAGGGGGTTCCAAAACTTTCACTTAAACAAAACATTGTGTGTGGTGGTTGTCAAAAGGGAAAACAATCCAGGACTGCACACAAGAACTTGAACCACGTTGGTACTAAACGACCCTTAGAATTATTGCATATGGATCTTATGGGGCCGACACGTCAACCATCTTTGGGAGGTAAATGGTATATTTTTTTATTGGTTGATGATTTCTCTAGATACTCATGGGTAGCATTTTTAAAAGAGAAAGCTGATACTTTTGATTCTTTTCACGAGATTTGCCATCGTATTATGATTGAAAAGAATGAAAAGATCATTCGTGTTAGAAGTGATAGAGGTGGAGAATTCATAAATTCTAAATTCATTGATTTTTGCACTTCCAACGGCATTAAACATGAATTCTCAGCACCCTATACACCTCAACAGAATGGTGTAGTCGAGCGCAAAAACCGGGTTGTACAAGAGATGGCACGTGTTATGCTTCATAGCCGGAATTTACCGTTATATTTTTGGGCTGAAGCTGTGAACACTGCAGTCTATGTTATTAATCGAGTTTATTTGCGCCCGGAAACTTTAAATACACCATATGAACTATGGTTTTGTAGAAAACCGAATATCAATTATTTTCGTATCTTTGGGAGTCGGTGTTACATTTTACGTGACCGCGAAAATCTTAGAAAATTTGACTCTCGAAGTGATGAAGGGATTTTCATGGGTTATTCTACGAACAGTAGAGCATATCGGGTATTTAACTTGGAATCTAAAACGATAGTAGAATCTATAAATGTTATAGTAGATGAAGCTTTCCACTTTGCATCTGATAAATCTACCCCTGATATCTCTTTTGATGATGATACTCCTGCAAATGCATCTTCTCATAACAATTCTTCCTATAATGATGATGCATCTAATGGTTCTTCAAGTTTATCTGATGTGCAAGAATCATCTCATGTACCTCCGAGTACCTCAAACGTTACGCATCTCCAAGGATCATCCGGAATCTAATATTATTGGAGACCCACAAGAAGGAGTCAGGACTCGGAGACAGTTGGTTTGTGGATTCGCTTGTTACGTTTCCTTAATCGAACCAAAGAACGTTGATGAAGCTCTTCAGGATGACTACTGGATTGAAGCAATGCAGGAAGAGCTCCATCGGTTTGAACGGAACAAAGTCTGGGAATTAACGACGCCTCCGAAGCAACACAATGTGATTGGTACTAAATGGATTTTCAAGAACAAGAAAAATGAGGATGGTACCATCATCAGGAACAAAGCACGTTTAGTTGCTCAAGGCTACTCTCAAATAGAAGGTATAGACTTTGATGAAACTTTCGCCCCTGTAGCTAGACTCGAGTCCATTCGTATCCTATTTGTGATAGCTTGTCACTTTAAAATAAAACTCTTTCAAATGGACGTTAAGAGCGCATTTTTAAATGGGTTTTTAAATGAGGAAGTTTATGTGGCTCAACCGAAAGATTTTGTAGACTGTAAACTACCTAACCATGTTTTTCGTTTGAAAAAGGCTCTTTACGGTTTAAAACAAGCACCGCGAGCGTGGTACGAAAGGTTGACAAAGCACCTTTTAGAGAAGGGCTATACTCGAGGGGGAGCAGACAGGACTCTCTTTGTGAAGCATTATCAAAATAACTTCATTGTAGCACAAATCTAGGTCGATGACATTGTTTTTGGTGCAACAAGAGATAATGATGCTTCTGAATTCGCTGAAACCATGGAAAGCGAATTTGAGATGTCTATGATGGGCGAACTGATATACTTTCTTGGATTGCAAGTGAAACAAAATGATGAAGGCATCCATCTGTGTCAATCCAAGTATGCAAAGGAGTTGGTAAAGAAATTCGGATTAGAAGATTCTAAAGATTTTCCGACTCCTATGGGAACTAGCAATAAGGGATTAGGAAGTGAATCTCTTAGTGAGAATGTAGACGAGAAACTTTATCGCAGCATGATTGGAAGTCTACTTTACCTCAGAGCTAGTCGCCCGGACATATCCTTTAGTGTTGGGATTTGCGCGAGATATCAATCAGCACCAAAGAAGGTTCACCTGAAAGCGGTGAAACGGATCATCCGGTACATCAAAGGAACCATTAATTTCGGAATTTGGTATCCTATGGGAACAAGTTTAGATATTGTTGGATATTCAGATGCCGATTGGGCAGGATCTGTGGATGATCGGAAAAGTACGAGTGGTGCATGTTTTTATCTTGGCCATTGCCTTGTTGCGTGGCATAGTAAAAAGCAAAACTGCATTGCACTCTCGACTGCCGAAGCGGAATATATCTCTGCGGGTAGTTGTTCAACCCAACTCATTTGGATGAAAAGTGTGTTGAGCGACTTCCGAATTTCAGCAACTTCGGTAACAATTTTATGTGACAACACTAGTGCTATAAACATTTCAAAAAACCCTGTGTTGCACTCAAGAACAAAACACATTGAACTTAGATATCATTTTCTTAGAGAGCTAGTTGAATCAAATATTCTTCAACTTTCATATATTTCAACTGAAGATCAATTAGCTGACATTTTAACAAAACCTTTTGATCAAAAACGTTTTATTCATTTGCGTAAGGCAATTGGAATGCTTTCCTTGAAATAATTTCTTTTTGAAACCAATCCTTAGGTTAGGTTTTGTTTTTGTGTTTTTGTTCTTTACCTATGCTTGTACATAGAACATTAATTGAGCATTAGTTACATTGACTTTAACTGCATCCTTTTATATGTTTAGAAATTTATTATGCTTTGGATATCATAATAATTCATTTGATGCAATGATCATTTATGTCAATTAAATCATCTTTGTTTTGATCAAAGGCAATTTCTCTCTCAATAATCTCTTGGTATAGTTATTATCTTATTTGACTATTTAGTCGAGTATGAAATCGAGATCAATTTTTGGTTGAATACTTTATATTTTAAATAATTGATAGCCAACTGAGGGGGAGTCAAAGAAAAAGTGTTATGCTCAAAAGATGTGGAAAGAGTTACATCCCAATGAGGAGTGTGAAAACTACCACCACATGGAGGAAAGAGCTACCACCTCGGTCGTCCGAGTACTGTGTGCAGCTACCACATGTATACCAAGCAAGGTTTTTCAAGTTTGATTAAGTAAAATGCATATTGAAAAACTTGACTCTGTCAAATTTCAAGGTTGGTATATGTAAGACCTGACTTTTCCGTGACCCTCCCCGTTACCCCTTTTTCTTCGACTGCCCGACTGAGGGACAATTTTTGGTGTTTTTCCGGAGAATCCGTTGGGGCTCGCGGACATTTTTAGACCGAAGGGCTCACGAAATGGAGAACGGGGGCGCGATCGGTTTCAGATTCCGACTCCCGGTTCACCCGGAATAATTTTCCGAAGTTCGGACCCCACTTAGGCGCCCCGGAATCCGTGCGGACGTTCGGCACGTTTCTCGAGGTAATTATAGCCGCTGGATCTGTCCCTATTAATTAATTATTCTCTTACCCTTTGAGGAACCTAGGGTTTTAGGTGTTCTCTCCTAGGTCCCTTCGTTCGGCGGCTAGGGTTTCTCTTTAAGAGACACCACGAGAGGGAAAAAAAAGAGAGAGTGAAGGACGGCTAGGGTTTCTCTTTAAGAGACACCACGAGAGGGAAAAAGAGGAGAATAAAACGGGGACCCAACCCTTTTTCGCTCTTGTACGACCGACGGCGGGGCTTTCGAGGAAAGGACGGAGGTTCTTGCTCGCGGGATCAACCGGGCAACGTTAGGACGATCCTCTTCCTCTCTTTTCCGGCGGATCAAAGGTGAGTTTTTATTAGTTTTGTTGTGTAGAGTCTTCACGGGGAACACCGCCGCCGCCGCCGCCGGACCGGCCGCGGGCGGGGCGCCGCGCGGCGCTGGGTGCCGCGCGGGGCCGCCCCGCACCGCGGGCGAGGCACCCGCGCGGCGCTTGGCCGCGCGGGGCCGCCCGCAGGTGGGGCGCCCGCGCGGGCTGGTGCCGCGCGGGGTCGCCCCCGCACCGCGGGCGAGGCACCCGCGCGGCGCTTTGCCGCGCGGGGCCGCCCGCAGGTGGGGCGCCCGCGCGGACTGGTGCCGCGCGGGGTCGCCCCCGCACCGCGGGCGAGGCACCCGCGCGGCGCTTTGCCGCGCGGGGCCGCCCGCAGGTGGGGCGCCCGCGCGGGCTGGTGCCGCGCGGGGTCGCCCCCGCACCGCGGGCGAGGCGCCCGCGCGGCGCTTGGCCGCGCGGGGCCGCCCGCAGGTGGGGCGCCCGCGCGGGCTGGTGCCGCGCGGGGTCGCCCCCGCACCGCGGGCGAGGCACCCGCGCGGCGCTTGGCCGCGCGGGGCCGCCCGCAGGTGGGGCGCCCGCGCGGCTGGTGCCGCGCGGGGTCGCCCCCGCACCGCGGGCGAGGCACCCGCGCGGCGCTTGGCCGCGCGGGGCCGCCCGCAGGTGGGGCGCCCGCGCGGGCTGGTGCCGCGCGGGGTCGCCCCCGCACCGCGGGCGAGGCACCCGCGCGGCACTTGGCCGCGCGGGGCCGCCCGCAGGTGGGGCGCCCGCGCGGGCTGGTGCCGCGCGGGTCGCCCCCGCACCGCGGGCGAGGCACCCGCGCGGCGCTTTGCCGCGCGGGGCCGCCCGCAGGTGGGGCGCCCGCGCGGACTGGTGCCGCGCGGGGTCGCCCCCGCACCGCGGGCGAGGCACCCGCGCGGCGCTTTGCCGCGCGGGGCCGCCCGCAGGTGGGGCGCCCGCGCGGGCTGGTGCCGCGCGGGGTCGCCCCCGCACCGCGGGCGAGGCGCCCGCGCGGCGCCTGGCCGCGCGGGGCCGCCCGCAGGTGGGGCGCCCGCGCGGGCTGGTGGCCGCGCAGGGTCGCCCCGCACCACGGGCGAGGCCCCCGCGCGGCGCTTGGCCGCGCGGGGCCGCCCGCAGGTGGGGCGCCCGCGCGGGCTGGTGCCGCGCGGGGTCGCACCCGCACCGCGGGCAGCGCGCTCGCGCGGCGCTTGGCCGCGCAGGGCCGCTCGCAGGTGCGTTGCCCGCGCGGGCTGGGGCCGCGCGGGGTCGCCCCGCACCACGGGCAACGCACTCGCGCGGCGCTTGGCCGCGCGGGGCCGCCGCAGGAGGGGCGCCCGCGCGGGCTGGGGCCACGCGATGCTGTGCCCGGGCGGAGTGTGCGCCGCACGGGCCAGTGCCGGGCGGGAAACTCCGCCGCACATGGGTGGGAGTCGGTGTGAGTGTCGGATCCTTAGTCTTGACTTGCCCTTATTCCTTCAGGAGTGCAGGACATTGTTGGCGACGGGCGCACGATCACGGACGTACCGAACGCCGGACGACGCACGCAAAAGGTGGGTAAATTCGCCGAGGTTAATTGGGTAAGGGCGGACATGAGCAAAGGTGTTTCTCTCTAAGTTGCTCCTCGTGAGCAAAGGTGGGTTTCTCTCTAAGATGCTCTTCGTGAGCGAAGGTGTGTTCCTCTTCAAGTTGCTCTCACTGAGCAACGGTGTTTTCCTCCTTAAGATTTCCTCATGAGCAAAGGTGTTCACCCTTCTGGTTGTCCTTATGAGCAACGCTGACCCCGAATCTCATTCTATTCGCTTTATCATCTGAGGCTCAAGTTTTACTACACGCACACCAGCGGTTTGGCCACCGCAAGGGTGTGCTTTTCCGGAAAAGTGGTACGTTGACCCGTGTACCCCACGCGGAGGTGGCGTTAGGGATGGGGGCCCTCATGGGTGGAGGGTGTGAGCGGTGACGCTGGGGTTGGTGCTCGGCGGCCGAGGCAGGTGCTCGGCAGAAAGGGGAGGGGCACCGGGGTAGGGGCCCGGTGCGGTGTCCGGGGAGGGTGCCCGGTTTATGTTTGGTGCAGGTTGTGATCATTGTTGACGGTATATGGGAGGGGGGTGACAGTTGCTCTGGTTACAGTGGTTTGTTTTATTATAGTTTTCTTGCTCATTATGTTTATTTCTAGTCACTGACTTCCCACTCCGTGACAGGTTCGTCCAGGGGCGAGTGCTAGGGCGCCGGTGAGGACGTTAGGGTGCTGATCTGATTTTTGGATGACTTCAGATACAGTGACTCTTCTTTCCCTTTCCTTTATTATTCATGGTAGCTAGTTGTGGATTGCGACACCCCCGTGGGGTCGAAGTGGATGTTGCCCTTTCCTTTCCTTTCTTTTTGAATAATTGAATGAATACTACGTTCTCTCTTACTTGGCCGTTTTGAACGATGAAAAACAAAGAAAACCGTTGCGAAAACTATTTTTAAAACGTGGGTGTCGTGTGGGCACCAAGCTTTATAAACCTTGTGGGATTTATGTGTTTACGAACTGTTTTCACAAACGAGGGCATCGTGTGGATGCCGCTTTCAAAACCTTGTGATTATTTATCCTTTCAAAACACCGGCCTCTATGCTCTAAGTGAATGCTAGAATGTCACGTGAATTGTTTGGTTGTATGTGTACGAGACCCCAACTGATGTGGTTAGAGATTGTATGTACTACGCCTTGTGAGACACTTTGTAGTTGAGACGCCGTGCATATACAAAGGGGCCTCTGCTCATTTGCAGAGCGAATTTGTGTATGCGGCGGGTCTGTGCACGCGCCGGGGAGTAATGTTTTACAAAAAAAAAATATATGGCTGAATCAGGGGCATCGGTGGCTCCTCTTCCGCGCGATTCGAACCCCCGGGGCGTGACAGTATAAGGTGGGATTTTTAATGAAAGATGCTCAAAGAGCCACTCTCTTCAAAAGATTGCCTAGATACATTATCTACCATATTTGGGATTTCAAACATCTATTGATCTTGTATTTCATTTTCTTTACCAAATTGATGATTTGATAAAGGCATTACTCATAAGATCATGTTAGATGTGATTGAAGTTGTTCAACTTTAAGGGATTTAATTTTTATAAATTTTTGTTTCATTTGTTGAATATTTTTGATAGATTTGGCATAATCTATTTCTTGTTGTATGAAACGATGATTTTTATTTAAAGTTGATACACAACAATGCTTACAATCTTTTTCTGGAATTTTTGGAATTTTTCTGAATTTTTCTGTAGAAAAAGTTTGGAGCCGGTCCGGACTGGACAAGCCGATCCGGACCCCGAACGCAGGAAAATCCTGCGGGTAGCCGATCCGGACTGCATTCTTCGGGCAGTCCGGACCGCGGCTAGGGTTTTATTAAGAACAAAAGGGATTTGATTTCTTTTACTACAATCTTTTGTTCAAAAATCTCCAGAGCTTCTCTCTCTAGAACTCAAGTTTTTCGGAGCCTTCCCAACTCATTTTCTCCAAATCCAAGTGAGTTTTCTTGATCAAAATCTCGGTTTTTCACAGGTTTTCTATATTTTTCTCAAAACGTGATGCAAATCTCCTATCTTTTTCGTTTGTGATGTGTTCTTGATCAAACTTCTTTTGAAATAAGAACTCTGGGTAAATTAGTTTTGATTATATGCTAGGTTTTTTCTTGATTAACAGATTTTTAGGCTTCGATTTCTAAAAATTCGGTTTTAGGGCATATAATAGGAATTTTCGAAAATCATGGAATTGATCTATTTTTAAAATTCTTTTTGCAAAACTAATTTGATCCCTAGTCTCTCTATATGATAATGATTGTTTAGGTACGATTTTTCAAATTTTTAAAAATAAACAATTTTTGTCGTGTTCTTGAGTTGTTGTTCACAGGACTTGTCTCTCCCAACGAACACTAGAAATGGTAATCACTTGGATCATATTTCTTCTTTCTGCTCTGGTTCACTCGAAAGCAACGACCAAGCCTAAGAGGGCTAAGAAGGCAAAGAAAACTCGAGATGACTGCGAGACGGAATCAGAAACTGAATCAATCGACTGGGATGAGTTGGTGGTTGAAGCGACAGTTCCTACTGCTTCCAAAGGGAATGCACTTGCTGAAACCTCTAAAGCAAAGGCGCAGGATATTGCTGATGAGGAAGACGAATCGTATGTCAAGAACGAAAAGCTCAAGAAGTCCAAACACTACACTAGACAGGAAAATGTCAAGGGAAGTGGAATTCAAATCTCTGAATCCCTCTCTAGAGCACACTCAGTACCTAGAGAATCCCCATGGGCTGAAGGCCAGCATGCATCATCTGCCTCTACAGCTCGTCCAGCGACTTCAAGGAGAAACGCTCTAGAAGCTACTATTTTGGCCTCCATTCATCAGGACCAAAGAAGACTTTCTGCTGACGAAGAGAAATTGGCATTAGGTCTCCAGCAAATGGCTGCTGAACAAAAACAGATGAAGAAGAAATGTTCCAAAATATCACGAATGCTGAAAGGGATTTTGAACAAGATAGAAGATACCAGTTCAGACAGTTCTGATTTGGCTTGATCTTTGGCTTATATGCTCTAACTTTTATCTTTTTATGCAGCTTTTTTTTTTAGGTACTTTTAAGTCTTAGTTCTCAGGTTTTTCTTATCGTTTGAATTTTTTTTTAACTCTCCTTAAATTTTGTAATTTTGGCTTCGTTTTGTGACAAAAAGGGGGAGAGAGTTTAGAGAACTTTGAACAGTGATTGAACATTGCACAATGCTCATGACTATACTTGTGTGAGAACAATGCTGAAACTAAGGTAAAGGTAAGTATAACTTCAACTTTTGGGTTTTATATGTGTTTTGATGCATGCCTCCGCTAACTATTCGACTAACTATTTGGGCATGTAATATAACTAACAAGTTGCTTATTGACTAACCTTTCTATGACATTTGGATTTGTATTGCTTAGAAGATATGTCGATTTTTTATTATGATTTTCATACATATCTGAACTTGCAAATGTCATAATGAGTAAAAACTCTATCTCTGTGTTTGGTTTTGATTGTTGAAAATTCTTGAGGTATCTAACAATTTCTTTTGTCAAGAATGCTTCTTTTTGCAGAGATTACAGATGTCTAAGTTTAGAGTCTGTTTTAGGAGTTTAACTCATGTATTTATCTTTATTTGGATCTCCAATGTAAATTTTTGTTGTATGGTGATATCAACAAAAATATCTTTTTGAATTTTCTTGAGTGGATTTGTGTTTTGTCACGAAACCGCCAAAGGGCGAGATTGTTACGGAATTTGAGTTGGCGTATTTCATGAAATCGGTTAAGTCTTGAAGATTGAAGATGAAAAAGTTGGATCGTATACCTCAATCTCAAGTAAGAAGAATTCAAAAGGATCAGGTACGTTTAATTAAATAAGTTTGTTGATCCGAATACTTCTTATAGTGTAGAAACACGTGTGTGGAGACCGTAAACCCCGTACAGTTTTCCGACTGAATCTACGGTTGAGAACACCTATTGTTGGTGTATCTGGCCCAAGGTGCATCAAAGTGGTGCTACTGTTGGACCTGAGTGGTATCTTTTACTGTTTTGGCCTTCGGCTATGTTTGCCAAAATTTCGGGAAGGTTTATGGCCAAACAGATGGTAGAATTGGATTCAGCACGGAAAAACACTTGAAAACGGCTATTTATTTGCCAAATTTGGAGTCCGGATGACCAAAAACGGGCTACCGGAAGTTTCGGGGGAAAACGGGTGCATGGGGGGTGACCGTGGACCGGCTGGTGCCACGTGGCGGCTCGGGATTGGTCGGCCCACACCGCCTGGTCCACGGGAAAGGCGCGCGGGTGCATAGACCGCGGGGCGGGCCACGTGGCGCGTGCGGATTGGCGGGTGCGCGCGGCTCGGTCCAGGGAAAAGTGCGGAGCGGCACGTGGACCGGGTGCAGGACACGTGGCACAGCGGCATTGGCGGGTCCACGCGCTCCCTGCCCACTGGGCCCTTCAGCGGTGAGCGGGGGCGGCGGAGCGGTCGACGCGTGGCGTTGCGCCACGCGTCGCCACCCGCGGGGCCCCGCCGCTGTAGCGGGGGGGGGGGGGGGGGGGGGGGGCGCGTGGCGCGCGTGCGGTGGCCCCGCACGGCTGTCCCCTGTTTGGGGGTACGTGGCGGGCGCCCAGGCGGGTTGGACGGCGTCTGGTCCGACCCGGGCCGCGCCGGATCAGCCCGGGCTAACGGGTTGGATCCGCGAATCCGGTAAGCCTTATTTAGGCTTGTTTATCCGGTTTGAGGCCAGTTTTTCACCCATTTCTTGTGGGAATTTCGCAGTGGGTTCTGAAGAAGAAGTCTTCCCCTGCCAGTGATCTTTCCAGCTGTAGCTTTCCGGAGTTGTGGTGGTGCACGGTTTCCGAGGTTGGCCGTTTTCCGACGCGGCGCGCTTAGTTCGTCTTCGACCCGTTTTGCGTCCTCTCGGTGCGCAAACTCTCCTGGCTTTACCCGACACCTGAATTCGACGATTTTTGCGCCGTTGGACTCACGACAGGTAGGACTTTGATTTTGATATTCAAAGTTTCCCCAAATTAATTTCGGATTTTGGAGGTATTTGAGTATTCTGTTGCCCCTCTTTCTTTGCGGATTTTTGGACAGCGACACGGTGTTTTGGCCATAACTTCGCGTACAGACATCGGATCAGGGTGATTCAAGAGCCTAAATTCATCTACTCTTCGCGAGGAATCTGCTGTATTTTTCTCAGGACTTTAGGAGATTGCCTCGAAGGTGAGAATCTCCTCTCTTTCCGGATGTTGATCTGGGGAAATTTCTACAGTAGGGTTAGAGGTTATTTTCTTGCCGGATTTATATCTCAGCGTAGAAAACTCAGATTTGGGTGTGCAGATAGTCGTTTCGAAGCTATCGACGCGTAAACCGCGGGGATATTTTATTTGGATTTTTCTGAGGACTGTGAGCAGGTGATTTTTGTTCATCTTCGCAGCGGAGTTATTGTTTGTTAAATTTGGCAGTGCTGGGGATATATATGGATTGTGACAGCTCGGTTTTTGTACCCAGGAGCAGTGTGGACTGCGCGGGACCGTTTGGACTCTGTGTAGCCGCCATCTTTGGTATTATCAGTTGTAGGACTTTTGACAGCTCGACTGATCAGGTGGGTGGTTGTTGTACTCCTCTCTTTGGTATGCCACTAGGAATGTTAGAGTGCCCCTAAATTGAAGATGCTAAATATAAGATGGGTAGACTTGCATGCTTAGGGAATTAACTCTTATTAATCAGATCCTATTGTTAGAATGATCACCTGTTTTAACCACTTATCAAATCTGAACGGTATATCTGAAGATAAAATAGTAATTGTGGACTGTAAAACTAATAATTCCTCTTATAAGACTGTCACTCTAGCTCAGGTCACTCTATATTGCTTATTCTGGGAAATTGGACAAATGTTGGAACAATGCATGATTAAACGGGTCACCTAATAATGTCATCTTTTACTGCTACACTGTTTTTGGGACTTGACTTAGGAGAAACCATGCATCTAATTCTCCTTCTTCTATCCTGGTAGACTTGAGGCATAGTTGCTCGGGTTCGAGCGGGTATCGGACAGTGTAGTCAGGTATTGGGGATCTGGGACAGTGTGGGCTTTTGACAGGGTGTTGCGGCGACCACGGATCTTGGGTGGTTGACTGGGTCGTCTTATTGCATCAGATTGGGTACTTGGGGGATCGGGCTTGCTTTAGTGGAGGGTTTTTTCCCACTTCTTTGAGTCTCGATCCAGTCCTGCTAGAGACAGTTACTTGTGGTTACTTACTTCTCTCGTGTGGGTCGCTCCCCACGAGTGCGACTCCGGAGTGCGCGGTTGCCAGACTTTGAGTCCTGGGGACTCCTTTGCTTCGGTGTTATGCGTAGGCTGGCATACCCGAGGCGGCAGAGCAGGCAGTGCCAGTGTCCACTGGCGGTCAGATTGGGTCATCTAGACAGGCTTCTGACACAGATGCATACTTTGTCATCCTGATTGGTTTAGCATGTAGAGGCATATTAGGGGTAGCATTTCATCTGAGTTGCTCATATTACACTCCCCTTTTTATCCCTTTCCTTTATGCCTCTGATCTTCCTGGTGGGCATACCTGAGCTGAGGCTTTACCCACTAGGGGAGGCTACTGTTTATAGTAGTACTTACCCCCACTGTTTTGCTTGTTTCTCTCTCTCCCTTGTTTTGCAGAGTCCTCTGTGGGAGTTGCTGGGCCGTCAGCAACTGATCGGGGCAAGCGTATCGCGGACTAGATAGAGTGCCACCCGCGGACTGTAGCTGGAGAGTTTTGGGTACATGGACTTCTCAGACAGTATTTAGTTACTTCCTTTTGGGTCTGGCTTCTGCCAGCTGTATATATTGTAGTAGCGGTGTGAGAGACATCTGTAGTTTATTTTACTATTGTACTTTTTACTTCCAGTTTCTGTCTGAGTTACAGTAGTTTTAGTTAGCTCTGATTACTTTATGCTCTTTTATTATTATTGCTTATCTGAGAAGGTTACCAACGCTTCGTGTATGTGGGAAATACCGCATGCACGGCGGATCTGTGAGTGGGCCCGGGTTCTGGTTTACACCCGGGGCGTGACAGATTAAGTTGGTATCAGAGCTTAGGGATGGGTCAGTTGGGACTTAGGAAACCCTAGGCTTTTGGACAGACCCTAGGATGTTAGGGCGTGAGTGGCGTGACAGTTTGCGGAAGTCGGTGATTTTGATAGTTAACTCTTCCTGTGAGTGAAGAGGGATCGACATAGTCTATTTCTGTTGAACCATTATGTTGGCTGCAGACAACATAAGGTTACAGAAATAGGGGGATATCTTTGACTTCCGCCAGATTGGGTCGTGTGGGGTTTTGTTACTGATGTTTGGTTCCTTGTGGCAGGATGCCTCCTCGACGTCGGATTCCCACTCGGGGTGTCCCTTCGCCCCCTGTTGAGCCAGAGCAGCCTACACCCCCCGAGCTTACTGAGTTGAGGGCCTTGGTGGCCCAGTTGGCGGAGGGTCAGCGCCGCCAGGAGCAGAGGATTGAGCAACTGCTTGCTCGGAGGGAGGCACCACCCCCAGCTGTTCCGGAGGCTCCTGTGCCCCTTGTTGCACCTTTTGCGCCGTTGGCACCTTCTTCGAGTAGCGGGGCTCCTGAAGCTATCCGGCCTTTGACTGCGGAGGAGGAGCAGGATTTTGCTGACAAACTCTCCCAGTTTGTTAAGCGGGGACCACCTAGGTTCTCGGGGCGGGATGCTCAGCCCCGGGATGTTGGGAGATGGCTTTCTGCGATGGAGAAGCTTTTTCGGGACTTCTTCGTCGACCCGAAGTACCGAGTGCACATGGCGGTGCACTGTTTGGACGGAGATGCAGACTTTTGGTGGCAGCGGGTAGAGCCACTGGAGTTTCGGATCACTCGGCAGTTGCCTTGGGAGGAGTTCCAGCGGATGGTGTTGGACACCTACTTCTCTACCAGTGTGAAGAAAAAGTTGGAGGACGACTTGAAGAATCTGCAGCAAGGCGATCGATCGGCTCATGTCTATTTCCAGGAGTTCATGGAGTTGCTGAACTGTGTGCCTTTCGTCGCCCGTGACGGTCCGCACCAGGTAGAGATGTTTGAGGCAGGCCTTCGCCCAGAGATTTTCACACTTGTGCATGCCCAGAGATTTCAGACCCTAGAGGCAGCCGCAGAGCACGCACAGTGGGTGGAGAGAGGTGATCAGGAGGTGGCCAGACGGAGGGCCGCGGTCGCGCAGAGTTCCGACAGGAAGCGACCAGCCCCGGAGGACGGGGGACAGGCCAGCTCATGGAGACCGCCACGGCCGCCGCAGTCCCAGTCTTACGGCCGTGGGCGACCTGATAGGAGAGGGCCAGGTGGACCCCAGAGACCGCAGCAGCATCAGCAGCAGCACCAACAGCAGAGATCGCAGCAGAGGCAGCAGAGATCTCAGCAGCAGTCCTCGAGGCAGCAGCAGCAGCCGAGACAGCCCCGATCTTCTGACCAATGTATCTTCTGCGGAGGTCAACATGCCGCTATCACTTGTGACCAGAGATGGGGTCGATGCTTCCGTTGTGGACAGCCGGGGCATGTGCGAGCTACCTGCCCCCTTTCTACTTCCTCGGCACCTTCTTCGGCGTCGACTCCATATTCCCCTCAGCAGCAGCAGCCACCAGCCCGGCGGTCTTATGCCCCAGCGGGCAGGCCGTCCACCTCTCATCCTACAGATTCTCGACCTCCAGCACCGAGCGGGCGGGTGTATGCCGCCCAGTTAGCAGATTCTTCAGCGGCAGACCAGGTGGGGGCAGGTATTACTCTGCTCCTTGGTATTCGGGCTCGCACTTTATTCGACACTGGTGCATCTCATTCTTTCATCAGTCGAGCATTTGCATCCCTGCATGGTCTAGAGGTAGAATCCTTGTCATATGCATTAGAGGTGCGGGTTCCTGATCACGTTATGCATGTCGAGGAGCATTGTTTGACATGCCCGGTGCAGTTGGGGCCTTGGATTTTGCCGGCAGACTTGCTTGTCTTGCAGCAGCTCCATGATTTCGACTTGGTGCTAGGGATGGATTGGCTATCCCGTTATTCCGCCACTATCGACTGCAGAGAGAGGACAGTGACTCTTCGTGAGCCAGGGCAGGAGGAGTTCGTATTTAGAGGCTGTCAGAGTACCCTGTTTGCGATGACTATCTCGTCATCGAGAGCTCGGCGGATGATGAGCAGGGGTTGTATCGCTTTCTTGGCGACGGTCGTAGAGGTGCCTACGGTGGCACCGGGACTCGAGGATATCCCTATCGTCCGCGAGTTCCCGGATGTGTTTCCCTCTGAGCTATCGACTTTGCCGCCGGAGAGGGAGGTGGAGTTTGTGATTGATGTGGTTCCAGGGACCGCACCAATCTCAAAGGCACCTTACAGGATGGCCCCAGCGGAACTGAGGGAATTGAAGGCTCAGTTGCAGGATTTGATGGATGTGGGCTTCGTGAGACCCAGTGTATCTCCGTGGGGAGCGCCTGTTTTATTCGTGAAGAAGAAGGATGGATCACTTCGCTTGTGCGTGGATTATCGAGAGCTAAATAAAGTGACCATTCGGAACAAGTACCCGCTACCACGAATTGATGATCTGTTTGATCAGTTGCAGGGCGCAACAGTGTTCTCGAAGTTGGATCTTCAGTCAGGTTACCACCAGTTGAGGGTGAGGGCCGAGGACATTCCCAAGACGGCTTTTAGAACCCGGTATGGGCATTATGAGTTTACAGTCATGCCTTTTGGACTAACTAATGCCCCGGCTGCATTCATGGATTTAATGAACCGGGTGTTTCAGCCGTACTTGGATCGATTTGTCGTTGTATTCATAGACGATATTTTGGTCAACTCCCGGAGTGAGGTAGAGCATGAGGAGCACTTGAGGATTGTGCTACAGCTTCTGCGAGAGAAGAAGCTGTTTGCCAAGCTGAAGAAGTGTGCATTTTGGCTTCGGGAGGTTGCTTTTCTAGGCCATGTTATATCAGCCGCGGGGGTGGCAGTGGACCCGACGAAGATTGATGCAGTTCGGGATTGGCCTAGACCGACGACGGTTACTGAGGTTCGTAGCTTTCTTGGATTAGCAGGTTATTACCGTCGTTTTGTTGAGGGCTTTGCGAAGCTCTCTACTCCCCTGACCAGTCTGACGAGAAAGGGGGTGAAGTTTATTTGGTCTGAGCGGTGCCAAGAGAGCTTTGAAGAGCTTAAGAGAAGATTGATCTCAGCACCAGTCCTAGCTCTACCCGTGATGGGCGACGGGTTTGTGATTTACAGTGATGCCTCACACAGCGGCTTGGGTTGTGTCCTGATGCAGCATGGTAGGGTAATTGCCTATGCTTCACGGCAATTAAAGGATTATGAAAAGAATTACCCTACTCACGATTTAGAGCTTGCCGCTGTGGTGTTCGCCCTGAAGTTATGGCGGCATTATCTCTACGGGGAGCACTGTGAGATTTATACAGACCACAAGAGCTTAAAGTATCTATTTACTCAAAAGGAGCTGAACTTGCGGCAACGCCGGTGGTTGGAGCTTTTAAAGGATTATGATTTGAGTATCCTTTACCACCCCGGCAAGGCCAATGTGGTTGCAGACGCTTTGAGCAGGAGATCAGCACAGAGCTTGAGCATGATGATTACTCAGCAGGCACCACTTGTGGAGCAGTTGAGGCGTCTACAGATAGAGGTAGTGTCCCCTGGGGTCTCTGCTAGACTCTTGTCCTTGGTCTTGCAGCCCACTCTGTTGGATAGGATTGGTGAGGCACAGAGTGGGGACCCCTACTTGACGAGGATCAGATCGCAGCTTCAGGCAGAGCAGTTAGGGGATTTTTCAGTGGATAGCTCGGGAGTACTGCGGTACAGGGACCGAGTGTGTGTGCCTACAGATTCGGAGATTAGGGATCAGATTCTGAGAGAGGCTCACTATACACCTTATACCGTCCACCCTGGAGGTACTAAGATGTATAGGGACCTCAAGGCACTCTTTTGGTGGTCTGGAATGAAGCGGGATATTGGAAGATTCGTGGCTCAGTGTTTAACTTGTCAGCAAGTGAAGGCGGAACATCGGGTACCTGCTGGCAAGTTGCAAAGTCTTCCAATTCCCGAATGGAAGTGGGACCGCATCACCATGGATTTTGTGACGGGGCTACCGAGATCCCAGAGTGGAACCGACGCAGTTTGGGTGATTGTTGATAGACTTACCAAGTCAGCTCATTTCCTGCCTGTGCAGATGACTTGGTCCATGGAGCGCTTGGCACAGCTTTATTTGGCTGAGATTGTGAGATTGCACGGAGTACCAGCGTCCATTGTGTCAGATCGAGACCCGAGGTTCGTGTCACGGTTTTGGGGGAGCTTACAGTCAGCCATGGGTACTCGGCTTAGTTTCAGCACGGCATTCCACCCACAGACAGACGGCCAGTCAGAGCGCACCATTCAGACGCTTGAGGATATGTTGCGTGCGTGCGTTATGGATTTTGGAGGAGGTTGGCACCGACACTTACCCCTGGTTGAGTTCGCGTACAACAACAGCTTTCAAGCGAGCATTAAGATGGCTCCGTTTGAGGCGTTGTACGGACGCAAGTGTCGGTCGCCCCTTTATTGGAGTGATGTGGGTGAGAGGAGGACGCTGGGGCCAGATTTACTGCTGGAGGCGGAAGAGAAGGTCCGAGTTATACGACGGCACTTGGAGACGGCCCAGAGTCGCCAGAAGAGTTATGCAGATGTTCGGCGGCGAGACCTTGAGTTCCAGGTTGGGGATCATGTCTTTTTGAAGGTTTCGCCTTCGAAAGGGGTCAAGAGATTTGGAGTTCGGGGAAAGCTAAGTCCTCGCTTCATTGGACCCTTTGAAGTGCTCGAGAGGGTAGGCCCTGTGGCGTATAGAGTTGCTCTACCTCCCCGTTTGGCTGGTGTTCACGATGTCTTCCATGTTTCGGCCTTGAGGAGATATGTATTCGATCCGTCTCATGTCATCGACTTCGCATCCTTGGATATCGGCGAGAACTTGGTTTACGAGGAGCGCCCATTGCGGATTCTGGCTCGTGAGGTGAGGGAATTGCGCAACCGGGCAATACCTTATGTGAAGATCCTTTGGAGCAACCATGAGGAACGAGAGGCCACTTGGGAGCTTGAGACGGCGATGCGGGATACCTACCCTTCCCTGTTCGAGATTCCTGATTGTGGTACGCAGGTTTACTTTCCTTTTGTTTCGGGGACGAAACTCCCTTTTAGTGGGGGAGGATGTGGAGACCGTAAACCCCGTACAGTTTTCCGACTGAATCTACGGTTGAGAACACCTATTGTTGGTGTATCTGGCCCAAGGTGCATCAAAGTGGTGCTACTGTTGGACCTGAGTGGTATCTTTTACTGTTTTGGCCTTCGGCTATGTTTGCCAAAATGTCGGGAAGGTTTATGGCCAAACAGATGGTAGAATTGGATTCAGCACGGAAAAAACACTTGAAAACGGCTATTTATTTGCAAATTTGGAGTCCGGATGACCAAAACGGGCTACCGGAAGTTTCGGGGGAAAACGGGTGCATGGGGGTGACCGTGGACCGGCTGGTGCCACGTGGCGGCTCGGGATTGGTCGGCCCACACCGCCTGGTCCACGGGAAAGGCGCGCGGGTGCATAGACCGCGGGGCGGGCCACGTGGCGCGTGCGGATTGGCGGGTGCGCGCGGCTCGGTCCAGGGAAAAGTGCGGAGCGGCGCGTGGACCGGGTGCAGGACACGTGGCACAGCGGCATTGGCGGGTCCACGCGCTCCCGGCCCACTGGTGCCCTTCAGCGGTGAGCGGGGTGCGGCGGAGCTGTCGACGCGTGGCGTTGCGCCACGCGTCGCCACCCGCGGGGCCCCGCCGCTGTAGCGTGGGGGGGGCGCGTGGCGCGCGTGCAGTGGCCCCGCACGGCTGTCCCCTGTTTGGGGGTACTTGGCGGCGCCCAGGCGGGTTGGACGGCGTCTGGTCCGACCGGGCCGCGCCGGATCAGCCCGGGCTAACGGGTTGGATCCGGGAATCCGGTAAGCCTTATTTAGCTTGTTATCCGGTTTGAGGCCAGTTTTTCACCCATTTCTTGTGGGAATTTCGCAGTGGGTTCTGAAGAAGAAGTCTTCCCCTGCCAGTGATCTTTCCAGCTGTAGCTTTCCGGAGTTGTGGTGGTGCACGGTTTCCGAGGTTGGCCGTTTTCCGACGCGGCGCGCTTAGTTCTGTCTTCGACCCGTTTTGCGTCCTCTCGGTGCGCAAACTCTCCTGGCTTACCCGACACCTGAATTCGACGATTTTTGCGCCGTTGGACTCACGACAGGTAGGACTTTGATTTTGATATTCAAAGTTTCCCCAAATTAATTTCGGATTTTGGAGGTATTTGAGTATTCTGTTGCCCCTCTTTCTTTGCGGATTTTTGGACAGCGACACGGTGTTTTGGCCATAACTTCGCGTACAGCACATCGGATCAGGGTGATTCAAGAGCCTAAATTCATCTACTCTTCGCGAGGAATCTGCTGTATTTTTCTCAGGACTTTAGGAGATTGCCTCGACGGTGAGAATCTCCTCTCTTTCGGATGTTGATCTGGGGAAATTTCTACAGTAGGGTTAGAGGTTATTTTCTTGCCGGATTTATATCTCAGCGTAGAAAACTCAGATTGGGTGTGCAGATAGTCGTTTCGAAGCTATCGACGCGTTAACCGCGGGGATATTTTATTTGGATTTTTCTGAGGACTGTGAGCAGGTGATTTTTGTTCATCTTCGCAGTGGAGTTATTGTTTGTTAAATTTGGCAGTGCTGGGGATATATATGGATTGTGACAGCTCGGTTTTTTGTACCCAGGAGCAGTGTGGACTGCGCGGGACCGTTTGGACTCTGTGTAGCCGCCATCTTTGGTATTATCAGTTGTAGGACTTTTGACAGCTCGACTGATCAGGTGGGTGGTTGTTGTACTCCTCTGCTTTGGTATGCCACTAGGAATGTTAGAGTGCCCCTAAATTGAAGATGCTAAATATAAGATGGGTAGTACTTGCATGCTTAGGGAATTAACTCTTATTAATCAGATCCTATTGTTAGAATGATCACCTGTTTTAACCACTTATCAAATCTGAACGGTATATCTGAAGATAAAATAGTAATTGTGGACTGTAAAACTAATAATTCCTCTTATAAGACTGTCACTCTAGCTCAGGTCACTCTATATTGCTTATTCTGGGAAATTGGACAAATGTTGGAACAATGCATGATTAAACGGGTCACCTAATAATGTCATCTTTTACTGCCTACACTGTTTTTGGGACTTGACTTAGGAGAAACCATGCATCTAATTCTCCTTCTTCTATCCTGGTAGACTTTGAGGCATAGTTGCTCGGGTTCGAGCGGTATCGGACAGTGTAGTCAGGTATTGGGGATTCTGGGACAGTGTGGGCTTTTGACAGGTGTTGCGGCGACCACGGATCTGGGGTGGTTGACCGGGTCGTCTTATTGCATCAGATGGGTACTTGGGGGATCGGGCTTGCTTTAGTGGAGGGTTTTTCCACTTCTTTGAGTCCGACTCCAGTCCTGCTAGAGACAGTTACTTGTGGTTACTTTACTTCTCTCGTGTGGGTCGCTCCCCCACGAGTGCGACTCCGGATGTGCGCGGTTGCCAGGACTTTGAGTCCTGGGGACTCCTTTGCTTCTGTGTTTATGCGTAGGCTGGCATACCCGAGGCGGCAGGGCAGGCAGTGCCAGTGTCCACTGGCGGTCAGATTGGGTCATCTAGACAGGCTTCTGACACAGATGCATACTTTGTATCCTGATGGTTTAGCATGTAGAGGCATATTAGGGGTAGCCTTTCATCTGAGTTGCTCATATTACACTCCCTTTTATCCTTTCCTTTATGCCTCTGATCTTCCTGGTGGGCTACCTGAGCTGAGGCTTACCACTAGGGGAGGCTACTGTTTATAGTAGTACTTACCCCACTGTTTTGCTTGTTTCTCTCTCTCCCTTGTTTTGCAGAGTCCTCTGTGGGAGTTGCTGGGCCGTCAGCACATGATCGGGGTAAGCGTATCGCGGACTAGATAGAGTGCCACCCGCGGACTGTAGCTGGAGAGTTTTGTGTACCTGGACTTCTCAGACAGATTTAGTTACTTCCTTTTGGGTCTGGCTTCTGCCAGCTGTATATATTGTAGTAGCGGTGTGAGAGACATCTGTAGTTTATTTTACTGTTGTCACTTTTTACTCCAGTTTCTGTCTGAGTTACAGTAGTTTTAGTTAGCTCTGATTACTTTATGCTCTTTTATTATTATTGCTTATCTGAGCAGGTTACCAACGCTTCGTGTATGTGGGAAATACCGCATGCACGGCGGATCTGTGAGCGGGCCCGGGTTACTGGTTTACACCCGGGGCGTGACAACGTGGATGAGTTTTTTATTGCATAGAAATCAAAAACTGGAACATTCCATATGTTTAGAGTCCGGATCGAGCTTTACAGTCCGGACTCCGAACATAGGTTAGTTCGTGCATAATTCCAGTCCGGACCCTGGGAATTTCAGTCCGGACCCCGAACGTGGAATTTGCAAGAAAAGCATTGAACAGTCCGGACCGTGGATTTCAGTCCGGACCCCGAATGTTGTCTTTCTGGAAACTGTCTGTTTCGCTGAGACAGTCCGGACCGCCAACTCCAGTCCGGACTGTCGTCCTGTAAATCCAGAAATAGTTAGTTTTTGATTCTATCTTCTTCCACAAGGTTTTCTAACCTATAAATAGACCCTTTAATTCATCTTTAAGGGGATGACGCTAAGTGGAAGGAATTCCAATCAATCCAGAAATATTCCACATAGAGAAGAAAGGAAATACATGATTTAATTCTATGTTTCTTCATCTATATTATTAATTTGATTCTAGGTTTTCCAAACTCAGATTTTGGAGTAGAATCAAATTAATGAATACTTAGATGGTATTTCCGATCTATTTCTAATCTAAGTATTCGGCGGATCATCACCACCCAAAAACAACGATTTTCCCAAAATCGGCGCGTGGACTCGCGTGGCCTTGTGGATTCAAGGTGCAACCGCTCTCGTGGATTCGGAGCGAGGTACGTTCGTGGATTCGAGACGTTCTACTGGGTAAAGACCGTGGATTCGGTCGGACGTCGTGGACTCGACGTTGGACGCCGTGGATTCGGCGTTGGACGCTAATCGTGGATTCGAACAGCATTGCGGAGCGAGCGGAGAAGATCTACAAGGAGCGTATGGAAAAGGTTGAGTCGTAAGTGTGTACGGTAAATCACCTTATACGTGTGTTAATTCTAGTGGATTTCACCATGTTATCGGTCCCGTGGTTTTTTACTCCGGATTGGAGGTTTTCACGTAAAAATCTCTGCGTGTTATTATTGTTCGCATTGGATTTATATCGCAAAGATTTTGAGTGTTTATTGTTTACACCTATTCACCCCCCTCTAGGTGTTTTTTCTCCTATTAGATCCAATTATACATAACCCAACACCGGGAGGCCGAGTGGATTTTTAGAGCTCTGTGTGACGAGCTTCTAGTGTCAGGTGAGTTGAGATCCCTGGTGGGAGTATTCTAGATCATGGATTGGTATATCTGATTTTTAGTAGTGGAGATGTTTCTCCGACTTGATTTCGAGAGATTGGGCTCGGCAGGTTGGGTCGTGGAGAGTTCCCGACTTAGCCATGGATGTGCATTATCAGATTGGGTTCGTTGAGGGTTCTCCGACATAGCTATGAGAGGGTTTGGCATTTCCTGATCCAGTCGAGGAGGGTTCCCGACTGTGATGTGATATCTGGTTTTGGTATCCGATCTTTTGATCGTGGATCACATCTGCATGTGCCATTTATGAGATAGTTGAGACTGACTAGATTTAGAGCTCGGTGGGCGCTCCCCCTCGAGTACGCTCCGGATGCGTGATGTTGATTGAGATGGA
>JAQNDB010003838.1:0-27112 GCA_029204045.2 Tillandsia leiboldiana
CGACTTAAGTAGTGATGTAACCTCCTGTTTTAAATCCCCCGTCGACGGACGTCGGGCCGTTTCACTGTCTAGACCCTGAACATAAGGGTGTGAGTAGTCAGTCTTAGCTATTTTCGATGTTCTGAGCGCAGTGGCGCTGACGAAATTTGCATTTGACGAGCCTAAAGCCTCGTAAAGCGTGCCGAACTGTATAATTTACAGTATAAGATGGATTTAAAATTCTTGGAGCTGAATTTTAGCGAACCAAAATTGCTACCTGATAGGTTTCGTCGAGCCGGACGTCGTGGCGGTGTCCATTTTTCAGTTTGACAACTCGGTTGCCTCGAAAAGCGTGAAATATGGAAAAATCACAGTATTTTGCGAAAAAGCCCTATATTTTATGTGTCGAATGGCTCCAAACTTGTACACGAGGGACTCCTTGTGAGTTTTCTACAGCAGAGGACTTAAGTGAAAATACATTAAGTTCGGGGACTTAATTGCATTTATTGCAAACTATATCATAGCACATAGGGTTATTTCTTTTGAAACCCTAGCCGCAGCCTTGGTGTAACCGTAGCCTCCTCCCATGACCCCACGACTTCTCTGCGAGGGTTCCCGAGCATCTGCACCACCGGCCGCCGCCCCAGGGTCGCCGGAAAAAGCAAGGTTAAAACAAAGGCAACCTTGATTCTTGGGTTGTAAGTGAGGGAGAGCATCAAAACCTTAAACTTGTGCCTGAACCTCTCTGTGGGTGTGATCTTCATCCTGAAGGCAAGTCGAGGTGGGCTGGTGCACTACCGTGGCCGCGCGTCGCCGCAGCCACCATCTTCATCTTCCTCATTTCCGGCCAAGGTGAGTCCAAGCTTTTCGTTAATTATTTTACTACCTAGACCCTTGGAGCATGTTTCTTACCTCCTTGAGATCATCCCTGCCGAACCCCAGCATTGGTTTGCTTCCGGCCGCCGGCGGGGAGTTGCACCCGCCGGAGTCCATTCTTGCTCCGCCTCGGGCAAGTGCTGCACCCGGGACTTAGGATCAGATCTAAAAGCATGGAAATGTTCTGTAGGGCGTGGTGGAGCCTTCCCATGAAGTTCATGGCATATGGTGTAGTGTGTGCTTCGCAGATTGAAGCCCTAGGTTTGCATTAACTTTTGCTCCGGCCAAGAGTGCTCCGCCGCCGCCGCGCCGCTTGCTGCCGCCGGCCACCTGCCCAGTTTGCTTCAGCAGGTCGATACAAAGCCATGTGTACCCTTGCATGCAGCCCTGCTGTCCTGCTGGGATTCCACCATTAATGGTGTTGCTCCGGCCGAGCTTGCGCCGCCGCCGTTGCTAGTGCTCCTCGCCGTCGGCAATGCATCTGGCGAGGTTCGTGAGGCTAGTAGCACCTACAGGTGCATGTGCTTGAGACTCAGAACCCTTGTTTAAAGTTCCACATTGTTGTCTTCTAACTTGTGTTTAAGCTTGTTGCACACCCGGGTGTTTGGGGAAATGCCTCAGAGACCCGAAGTCCATTCTAACCAATACTAAGCAGCCAGCAATGGATCAACAGACTCCACATGAACCCAGGAGCTTTCTGCTCAAGTTGTTTTAAAAAAATGATGAAGTGGATTGTTGAATCCCACATGGCAAGCCTTAGCCTAAGCTATGTGACCTTTGCATTGTTTCTAGCACCTTTGTAGCTTGGTTAGAGCAAGCCCTTATGTCCTCTTGAACCACTGAGCATGATAGCCATCTTCCTTTCCAACTTGAATGCTTAGTTAAATGTTCTTCGTAAGTCGGAGCTCTAAAAGCTTGAGTTTTGGAGCCTTGTTGCTCCGGCAATGTCTCCGGTTACCCAGCAGCACCAAGTTGGTGAGCCTCTGAGTCTTTTGGTCTGCTGAACATGATGCTTGCGTCTAAATTGGGTTTGGTCGAGTGTAGGTATTAAAAGTAGTGATTTGAGCCTTAAATATAAGAAATAGTTGGCCCGAAGTTTTACGCGAGTTTCACGTTGCTTCAAAAAGGTGAGCACGGTGTCCAGCAAGTTGAGATCCACCTGCTGGTGGTGTCGGTTCATTAAAATAGCATTCCGAAATTAAATACAAGCAAAAAATAGCATGAAATTGCATGCTTTATGCAATTTGGTAAAATTCCGGGGGCCTAAATGAAATTGTGACCATACTAGCTGCTTTGTACAGTGTTCACATGATCTCTAAACTTTTGGTTGGAGGTCCGATGCTTTTCGTTGAGCGGGAATTGGATCCCGAACCGTAAATCGGCAAAATCGCCGGTTTAACGGCGATTCGGCGTTAATAAGCAATTCAAGAAATTTTAGTGGTTAAACTGTGTGGCCAAGTATCAGTGGATGTTCCCAGTGCTATTCTAAAGAGCCCGGTGATTTTAGTTTTTAGTTTGCAACTTCCGGAGCCAAAATGGGCTTCCCGGGAGTGTTTCAGTGGTTACGGCTTTGCCGGTGCACAGGATTACCCAGAGTCTGATGTTAGGGCCTAATGTCTTAAGTTAGACATTCTTGGGCAGTATGTGTAGTTTCACGAGTTTTGGTTATTGTTCAGCACAGATTGGGTCATAGTGGATCTATCGGCGGATTTTCGAAAATTCGGAAGTGTCCGGGACTTCAGCGAAGTTCCCTGTTTAGCTTGTCTGCACACAGTGTGTCAGTGGGTTGGGTATGTGTGAGAGTCTATTTCTGACCTGTACTTATGATTCAGGTCCCAGCAGTCTGCCGCCATCTTGCGAGCCATCCAGCAGCCACCGAGATCATTGAGGTGGGTTTATCTTCGGTCCGGGCTTTATCAGGTTTGCCCTATGGGGTGCCGTGGTAGGTTGGACCCCTGTTTTTGGTGTAACCATGAGCCTATGCTTGAGCCTTTCTGTTTATTGTCGATTCCAGCATTTAGTTATTACAGCTATGTTGCCTAGATATTTCAGTTGAGCTCTTATATGCTTTCATTCTCAGCATTTAGTACGTATAGGGTTATACAGCTTGACATATACCATGTTTGTTTGGTTATCAGCCTAGTTATGCCAGCATTTCCTATTCTATGATGCATGATAGAATAGGTGTACAGTTCTGCTATTTAGTTTTAGTTACAGTTCAGATATTCAGCTTCTGTTATTCAGATTCAGTTGTATAGCATCTGTGATTATTACAGCCTTCAGCATCCCGATAGGGATTCTCAGCTTATTGCCGTTTGTGTGGTCTTTAGACCACGAGCTTGAGCATCAGCATTATGATCGCCACAGAGCCAGCTGTTCTTTCACGTACACTAGCGGGTTGATCCCCCGCAGTGGTGTATTTTACCGGTAAAGTGGTCAGCAGTGGCGACCCGTGTGCCCAGAGGGTTATGACAGCAGATTGGTGTACAGTGGTATTTAGCCTGAGGTTTCTGTGAGACCAAAAGTGGCATTTAGCCTGAGGTCCTTGAACCAATAGTGGCATTGATTGGGTATTTATATTTGTTGTCATTCAGCACTTCCAGTTTTGCAGTATTGTTAGTTACCAGCTTTGTTTATTGTATGATCATTATCTTTCTCGTCAGATTTATCAGCATGATCAGTTTCTGCTTACCAGCTGTGTTTATTGCATGATTAGTCTTTATATGAGTACCCCTGCTTTCACTTCAGCTTGCTTAGATTTTATATCTACATCTTGTTATTCAGCCTTCAGTATATCCTGCTTTGCTATCCGCTTATCATTGTATCCGGTAGGTACGACTTGCTATTTCTCGGCCGTCGTGCCCACTGGGATACATGTAGAGTGTATCTCACACCCCCTGGGTGACTGTTTTTCAGGTCAGTCGGGTGCTGGGAGATTGGGACGATCCAGTGAGCTGTTGCGCTAGAGTTGTCCCCTGCTATTGGCCGCAGTGGCCCAGTGCTAGTATTTCCAGTTTACAGTATCGTGATCATAGATATTTTTGTATTCTTCTTAGTTGGAGTATTTGTGGACTATGTCATGTGTTGATGTGGATGTGTTAGCTATAGAGTTTTATATCTGGTTTAGTTGTTAATTATACTGCTCTCTGATTGCATTATTGTATCTGCCTAGCCGAGCATGTATAGGGGAGACTCTGTCCGTGTGGACAGAGGATTTCCTATGCATGTGGCGGTCTGTTCACGTCCTGAGTTAAAGTTTGAACTCTGATTTAAAAAAAAAAAATTTCTACCGCTGTTTTGAAACTCGGGGCGTGACAGATTAGATGCTATCAGAGCATAGGTATAGGATACCTAGGAAATGGCTAGGATTGAGCCCTAGGATGACTTGAGTCTGACGTGAGTGCGCGGGGATGTATGTTGTTCCTAGGGTTAGAAGCTCAAGTGTTTTATCACTATTTGAGTATATCCTAACCTAGTTGTTATATTTCAGTTATGGCTCGACCTGGACGTCAGGGTGGTGATGATGGGCGAGGTGCAGGTAGAGGCCCAGGTGTCGGCCGACCTCCCAGAGTGCCGAGGGAGCCAGAGGGCTCCGATAGATTTCAGCAGATGCAGGACCAGATTAATGCACTGACCGCTGTGGTTCAGCAGCTAGTACAGCAGCAGGCTGCTGTTCATGCTACACCTGCCCCGCCACCTGTTCAGCCACCTGAGCCAGTACCAGAGGAGTCAGTTGTACCTCCTGCTGCCCCAGCGCCACCTGTAGCGACAGCCCCGGCGACTGCCACCACTTCTGGGGCTGCTGCTGCTACCGTTAGCGACCCACCGGTTGCTGCTGCCGGGACCTCTTCTCGGCCGACGACGCCTGCCGCTACAGAGGATGCTGCTCAGGCTGAAAAGGCCCGAGCGAAGGCGGTCCTGATGGAGTTTAAGAAGTTTCAGCCGCTTACTTTTGATGGCGCCACTGATGATGATTGGGCTGTCGAAAAGTGGGTGCTGCGTATGGAGAAGCTTTTCAGAGACGTGTATACGGAAGATCGTGACCGTGTACACTTAGCTGCACACTGCCTCGAGGGTGAGGCGGATCAGTGGTGGTCTGAAGTTTTAAGAGATCAGTACGGGGGAATTGAACCCCAGTGGCAAGTCTTCAAGGACGCATTATACGACCGCTATCTGAATAATGTAACGAAGCAGGGTCTAGAGCGGCAGCTGGAGACGATGCATCAGGGAGACCGCACTGTGCGGGATTATGAGCGGGAGTTCTCCCGTGTTGGTGCTTTGGTTCCACATGCGGTGCGGGATGAGCAACGCAGGGTCCGGCTTTTCACCCAAGGGCTGCGACCTGAGATCAGGCGACTTCTCTCTTCTTTGGACATCCGGGTGTATCGGGTCTGCGTCAACCGGGCCCTTTCTGTGGAGGCTGATATAGTAGCCACTCGTGCGGAGCGTCAGGCTTCAGAGAAAGGGAAGGAGAAGAAGAGATCGTTTCCTGGAGACAGGGGTGGAGCACCGAGCAGCGGGAAGCCACCCAAGTACCCTCGACCACATGATCAGGCTGTGAGTGGTTCTGCTAGCAGTCAACAGCGGGCTCCGCGACCGTGTGTATTTTTTGGTGGACCACACCGAGCAGTTACCTGCGATCAGCGCCATGGCCGTTGCTACAAGTGTGGCCAAGCCGGGCACATTATAGCATACTGCCCTCAGAGATCTGAATCAGCTCAATCCACTGTTTCTGCTTCAGCCGTTTCTGCTCCACGGCAGAGTCCCACACCGAGCACGTCTTCCCGTGGACGATCTGCGCCTTCCCATCAGTCTGGCGGGACACGCCAGAGTTCTGGAGGGCGAGTGTATGCCCTGACTGCTCCAGGTGATCCACCAGTGGTAGACTTGACTGGTGCGTTGCTAAGTAATAAGCTTTAATTTATGCACTAATATTGATGTTATCAGGCGTGTGTATAGTTTTCAGTTGTTTTGGGGTGACTGATTGTCACTGGAATGGAGTTGGACAGTGTAGATTTACCGCGACTGGTTGTCGCCGTGTAGTGTTAGTCTGGCACTCTGTGTTAGTGGACTGTTTGATGTCCTATTGTGTTTAAGTTTCGGGGACGAAACTTCTATTAAGGGGGGAGTGATGTAGTAACCGTGATTTTAAAATCTGAAATTAAGTTTAAATAGTTGCCTGGGTTATTAAATAGTAAAATTGAACTATTAGTGGTGCAATAGTGGCCCTAAAATATCGACTTTTGATCGGGCCCTGATCTCGAAAATCCGAGATCACCTTTGCGACCGTCTCGTCGAAACATGAAAGATTCATATTCATATGTTTACGATCCAACGGTCGGATTATCCAGAAATCAGCAAAGACCCGGGCGGGCCCCGCGACTTAAGTAGTGAATAGTAACCTCCTGTTTTAAATCCCCCGTCGACGGACGTCGGCCGTTTCACTGTCTAGACCCTGAACATAAGGGTGTGAGTAGTCAGTCGTAGCTATTTTCGATGTTCTGAGCGCAGTAGCGCTGACGAAATTTGCATTTGACGAGCCTAAAGCCTCGTAAAGCGTGCCGAACTGTATAATTTACAGTATAAGATGGATTTTAAAATTCTTGGAGCTGAATTTTAGCGAACCAAAATCGCTACCTGATAGGTTTCGTCGAGCCGGACGTCGTGGCGGTGTCCATTTTTCAGTTTGACAACTCGGTTGCCTCGAAAAGCGTGAAATATGGAAAAAATCATAGTATTTTGTGAAAAAGCCCTATATTTTATGTGTCGAATTGCTCCAAACTTGTACACGAGGGACTTCCTTGTGAGTTGTTCTACAGCAGAGGACTTAAGTGAAAATACATTAAGTTCGGGGACTTAATTGCATTTTATTGCAAACTATATCATAGCACATAGGGTTATTTCTTTGAAACCCTAGCCGCAGCCTTGGTGTAACCGTAGCCTCCTCTCCCACGACCCCACGACTTCTCTGCGAGGGTTCCCGAGCATCTGCACCACCGGCCGCCGCCCCAGGGTCGCCGGAAAAGCAAGGTTAAAACAAAGGCAACCTTGATTCTTGGGTTGTAAGTGAGGGAGAGCATCAAAACCTTTAAACTTGTGCCTGAACCTCTCTGTGGGTGTGATCTTCATCCTGAAGGCAAGTCGAGGTGGGCTGGTGCACTACCGTGGCCGCGCGTCGCCGCAGCCACCATCTTCATCTTCCTCATTTCCGGCGAAGGTGAGTCCAAGCTTTTCGTTAATTATTTTACTACCTAGACCCTTGGAGCATGTTTCTTACCTCCTTGAGATCATCCCTGCCGAACCCCAGCATTGGGTTTGCTTCCGGCCGCCGGCGGGGGAGTTGCACCCGCCGGAGTCCATTCTTGCTCCGCCTCGGGCAAGTGCTGCACCCGGGGACTTAGGATCAGATCTAAAAGCATGGAAATGTTCTGTAGGGCGTGTGGAGCCTTCCCATGAAGTTTCATGGCATATGGTGTAGTGTGTGCTTCGCAGATTGAAGCCCTAGGTTTGCATTAACTTTGCTCCGGCCAAGAGTGCTCCGCCGCCGCCGCCGCCGCTTGCTGCCGCCGGCCACCTGCCCAGTTTGCTTCAGCAGGTCGAGACAAAGCCATGGGTACCCTTGCATGCAGCCCATGCTGTCCTGCTGGGATTCCACCATTAATGGTGTTGCTCCGGCCGAGCTTGCGCCGCCGCCGTTGCTGGTGCTCCTCGCCGTCGGCCATGCATCTGGCGAGGTTCGTGGAGGCTAGTAGCACCTACAGGTGCATGTGCTTGAGACTCAGAACCCTTGTTTAAAGTTCCACCATTGTTGTCTTCTAACTTGTGTTTAAGCTTGTTGCACACCGGGTGTTTGGGGAAATGCCTCAGAGAACCCGAAGTCCATTCTAACCAATACTAAGCAGCCAGCAATGGATCAAAAGACTCCACATGAACCCAGGAGCTTTCTGCTCAAGTTGTTTTAAAAAAATGATGAAGTGGATTGTTGAATCCCACATGGCAAGCCTTAGCCTAAGCTATGTGACCTTTGCATTGTTTCTAGCACCTTTGTAGCTTGGTTAGAGCAAGCCCTTATGTCCTCTTGAACCACTGAGCATGATAGCCATCTTCCTTTCCAACTTGAATGCTTAGTTAAATGTTCTTCGTAAGTCGAGCTCTAAAAGCTTGAGTTTTGGAGCCTTGTTGCTCCGGCAATGTCTCCGGTTACCCAGCAGCACCAAGTTGGTGAGCCTCTGAGTTCTTTTGGTCTGCTGAACATGATGCTTGCGTCTAAATTGGGTTTGGTCGAGTGTAGGTATTAAAAGTAGTGATTTGAGCCTTTAAATATAAGAATAGTTGGCCCGAAGTTTTACGCGAGTTTCACGTTGCTTCAAAAAGGTGAGCACGGTGTCCAGCAAGTCGAGATCCACCTGCTGGTGGTGTCGGTTCATTAAAATAGCATTCCGAAATTAAATACAAGCAAAAATAGCATGAAATTGCATGCTTTTATGCAATTTGGTAAAATTCCGGGGGCCTAAATGAAATTGTGACCATACTAGCTGCTTTGTACAGTGTTCACATGATCTCTAAAACTTTTGTTGGAGGTCCGATGCTTTTCGTTGAGCGGGAATTGGATCCCGAACCGTAAATCGGCAAAATCGCCGGTTTAACGGCGATTCGGCGTTAATCAAGCAATTCAAGAAATTTTAGTGGTTAAACTGTGTGGCCAAGTATCAGTGGATGTTCCCAGTGCTATTCTAAAGAGCCCGGTGATTTTAGTTTTTAGTTTGCAACTTCCGGAGCCAAAATGGGCTTCCCGGGAGTGTTTCAGTGGTTACGGCTTTGCCGGTGCACAGGATTACCCAGAGTCTGATGTTAGGGCCTAAATGTCTTAAGTTAGACATTCTTGGGCAGTATGTGAAGTTTCACGAGTTTTGGTTATTGTTCAGCACAGATTGGGTCATAGTGGATCTATCGGCGGATTTCCGAAAATTCGGAAGTGTCCGGGACTTCAGCGAAGTTCCCTGTTTAGCTTGTCTGCACACAGTGTGTCAGTGGGTTGGGTATGTGTGAGAGTCTATTTCTGACCTGTACTTATGATTCAGGTCCCAGCAGTCTGCCGCCATCTTGCGAGCCATCCAGCAGCCACCGAGATCATTGAGGTGGGTTTATCTTCGGTCCGGGCTTTATCAGGTTTGCCCTATGGGGTGCCGTGGTAGGTTGGACCCCTGTTTTTGGTGTAACCCTGAGCCTATGCTTGAGCCTTTCTGTTTATTTCGATTCCAGCATTCAGTTATTACAGCTATGTTGCCTAGATATTTCAGTTGAGCTCTTTATATGCTTTCATTCTCAGCATTTAGTACGTATAGGGTTATACAGCTTGACATATACCATGTTTGTTTGGTTATCAGCTTAGTTATGCCAGCATTTCCTGTTCTATGATGCATGATAGAATAGGTGTACCGTTCTGCTATTTAGTTTTAGTTACAGTTCAGATATTCAGCTTCTGTTATTCAGATTCAGTTGTATAGCATCTGTGATTATTACAGCCTTCAGCATCCCGATAGGGATTTCTCAGCTTATTGCCGTTTGTGTGGTCTTTAGACCACGAGCTTGAGCATCAGCATTATGATCGCCACAGAGCCAGCTGTTCTTTCACGTACACTAGCGGATTGATCCCCCGCAGTGGTGTATTTTACCGGTAAAGTGGTCAGCAGTGGCGACCCGTGTGCCCAGAGGGTTATGACAGCAGATTGGTGTACAGGTGGTATTTAGCCTGAGGTTCTGTGAGACCAAAAGTGGCATTTAGCCTGAGGTCCTTGGAACCAATAGTGGCATTGATTGGGTATTTATATTTGTTGTCATTCAGCACTTCCAGTTTGCAGTATTGTTAGTTACCAGCTTTGTTTATTGTATGATCATTATCTTCTCGTCAGATTTATCAGCATGATCAGTTTCTGCTTACCAGCTGTGTTTATTGCATGATTAGTCTTTATATGAGTACCCCTGCTTTCCACTTCAGCTTGCTTAGATTTTATATCTACATCTTGTTATTCAGCCTTCAGTATATCCTGCTTTTGCTATCCGCTTATCATTGTATCCGGTAGGTACGACTTGCTATTTCTCGGCCCGTCGTGCCCACTGGGATACATGTAGAGTGTATCTCACACCCCCTGGGTGACTGTTTTTCAGGTCAGTCGGGTGCTGGGAGATTGGGACGATCCAGTGAGCTGTTGCGCTAGAGTTGTCCCCTGCTATTGGCCGCAGTGGCCCAGTGCTAGTATTTCCAGTTTACAGTATCGTGATCATAGATATTTTTGTATTCTTCTTAGTTGGAGTATTTGTGGACTATGTCATGTGTTGATGTGGATGTGTTAGCTGTAGAGTTTTATATCTGGTTTAGTTGTTAATTATACTGCTCTCTGATTGCATTATTGTATCTGCCTAGCCGAGCATGTATAGGGGAGACTCTGTCCGTGTGGACAGAGGATTTCCTATGCATGTGGCGGTCTGTTCACGTCCTGAGTTAAAGTTTGAACTCTGATTTAAAAAAAAAAAAATTTCTACCGCTGTTTTGAAACTCGGGGCGTGACAGATTAGATGGTATCAGAGCATAGGTATAGGATACATAGGAAATGGCTAGGATTGAGCCCTAGGATGACTTGAGTCTGACGTGAGTGCGCGGGGATGTATGTTGTTCCTAGGGTTAGAAGCTCAAGTGTTTTATCACTATTTGAGTATATCCTAACCTAGTTGTTATATTTCAGTTATGGCTCGACCTGGACGTCAGGGTGGTGATGATGGGCGAGGTGCAGGCAGAGGCCCAGGTGTCGGCCGACCTCCCAGAGTGCCGAGGGAGCCAGAGGGCTCCGATAGATTTCAGCAGATGCAGGACCAGATTAATGCACTGACCGCTGTGGTTAAGCAGCTAGTACAGCAGCAGGCTGCTGTTCATGCTACACCTGCCCCGCCACCTGTTCAGCCACCTGAGCCAGTACCAGAGGAGTCAGTTGTACCTCCTGCTGCCCCAGCGCCACCTGTAGCGACAGCCCCGGCGACTGCCACCACTTCTGGGGCTGCTGCTGCTACCGTTAGCGACCCACCGGTTGCTGCTGCCGGGACCTCTTCTCGGCCGACGACGCCTGCCGCTACAGAGGATGCGGCTCAGGCTGAAAAGGCCCGAGCGAAGGCGGTCCTGATGGAGTTTAAGAAGTTTCAGCCGCTTACTTTTGATGGCGCCACTGATGATGATTGGGCTGTCGAAAAGTGGGTGCTGCGTATGGAGAAGCTTTTCAGAGACGTGTATACGGAAGATCGTGACCGTGTACACTTAGCTGCACACTGCCTCGAGGGTGAGGCGGATCAGTGGTGGTCTGAAGTTTTAAGAGATCAGTACAAGGGAATTGAACCCCAGTGGCAAGTCTTCAAGGACGCATTATACGACCGCTATCTGAATGATGTAACGAAGCAGGGTCTAGAGCGGCAGCTGGAGACGATGCATCAGGGAGACCGCACTGTGCGGGATTATGAGCGGGAGTTCTCCCGTGTTGGTGCTTTGGTTCCACATGCGGTGCGGGATGAGCAACGCAAGGTCCGGCTTTTCACCCAAGGGCTGCGACCTGAGATCAGGCGACTCCTCTCTTCTTTGGACATCCGGGTGTATCGGGTCTGCGTCAACCGGGCCCTTTCTGTGGAGGCTGATATAGTAGCCACTCGTGCGGAGCGTCAGGCTTTAGAGAAAGGGAAGGAGAAGAAGAGATCGTTTCCTGGAGACAGGGGTGGAGCACCGAGCAGCGGGAAGCCACCCAAGTACCCTCGACCACATGATCAGGCTGTGAGTGGTTCTGCTAGCAGTCAACAGCGGGCTCCGCGACCGTGTGTATTTTGTGGTGGACCACACCGAGCAGTTACCTGCGATCAGCGCCATGGCCGTTGCTACAAGTGTGGCCAAGCCGGGCACATTATAGCAGACTGCCCTCAGAGATCTGAATCAGCTCAATCCACTGTTTCTGCTTCAGCCGTTTCTGCTCCACGGCAGAGTCCCACACCGAGCACGTCTTCCCGTGGACGATCTGCGCCTTCCCATCAGTCTGGCGGGACACGCCAGAGTTCTGGAGGGCGAGTGTATGCCCTGACTGCTCCAGGTGATCCACCAGTGGTAGACTTGACTGGTGCGTTGCTAAGTAATAAGCTTTAATTTATGCACTAATATTGATGTTATCAGGCGTGTGTATAGTTTTCAGTTGTTTTGGGGTGACTGATTGTCACTGGAATGGAGTTGGACAGTGTAGATTTACCGCGACTGGTTGTCGCCGTGTAGTGTTAGTCTGGCACTCTGTGTTAGTGGACTGTTTGATGTCCTATTGTGTTTAAGTTTCGGGGACGAAACTTCTATTAAGGGGGGAGTGATGTAGTAACCGTGATTTTAAAATCTGAAATTAAGTTTAAATAGTTGCCTGGGTTATTAAATAGTAAAATTGAACTATTAGTGATGCAATAGTGGCCCTAAAATATCGACTTTTGATCGGGCCCTGATCTCGAAAATCCGAGATCACCTTTGCGACCGTCTCGTCGAAACATGAAAGATTCATATTCATATGTTTACGATCCAACGGTCGGATTATCCAGAAATCAGCAAAGACCCGGGCGGGCCCCGCGACTTAAGTAGTGAATAGTAACCTCCTGTTTTAAATCCCCCGTCGACGGACGTCGGCCGTTTTGTTGGGTTATATGTAATAAGGATCTAAATAGGGGAAAAAACACCTAGAGGGGGGTGAATAGGTGTAAACGCATAAACACTCAAAAAATCGTTGCGATAAAAACCCAATGCGGAAATAAAAAATAATACGCAAGATTTTTACGTGGAAAACTCCATCACCGGAGTAAAAAACCACGGGACCGATAACACGGCAGAAATCCACTAGAATTAAAACACGTACAAGGTGATTTACCGTACACACTTACGACTCAACCTTTTCCATACGCTCCTAGAGGATCTTCTTCGCTCGCTCCGCGACGCTTCTCGAATCCACGATCTGCGCCCAACGCCGAATCCACGGCGTCCAACGTCGAATCCACGACGTCCGACCGAATCCACGGTCTTCACCCAATAGCACCCTTCGAATCCACGAACGTGCCTCGCTCCGAATCCACGAGAGCGGTTGAACCTTGAATCCACAAGGACACGCGAATCCACGCGCCGATTTTTGGGGTAAATCGTTGTTTTGGGTGGTGATGATCCGCCGAATACTTAGATCAAAGATAGATCGGAAATACCATCTAAGTATTCATTAGTTTGATTCAACTCAAGATGTGAGTATGAAAACCTAGAATCAAACTAATCAATATAGATGAAGAAACATAGAGTATTCTCTAATGATTTCCTTTCTTCTCTATATGTGGATCTAGAGCCGTAAAAGATGATATATGAAAATGACGGCTATTTCGATTCATAGTGGATTGACCTTAGAAAAAGAATCATAGGGTCTATTTATAGGTTAGAAACCCTAGGAAGGAGATAAGAATCAAAAACCTAACATTTCTGGAAATTTTACGGACGGCGATCCGGATCGGACTAGCTGTGATCCGGATCGTCGTAACGAGTCAGCCAGTTCCAGAAAAACGAAGGTTCGGGATCCGGATCGAAGTGCTTGATCCGGATCGTTCATACAGTTCACCAAACATCAACGTTCGGGATCCGGATTGCGAAGCCTGATCCGGATCGTTCAAGGAAGATGGTAAACTAAGTGTTCGGGATCCGGATCAAGAGGCTACGATCCGGATTGAACTGGTGTATGAACGAACCACCTTCGGGATCCGGATCGAACAACCTGATCCGGATCCTGAACATGTCCCAAGTCCAGTTTTTGATTTTTATGCAATGAAAGATTCTTCCAAGTGTTTCTACACTACAATAAGTATTCGGATCACACAAAATCTTTAGTAAAACATACCTGATCCTTTTGAATTCTTCTTTCTTGAGATTGAGTTAAATGATCCAACTTTCTTCACCTTCAATCTTCAAGACTTGAGACTTTCACGAAACTACGCCAACTCAAATTCCGTAACAATCTCCCCCTTTGGCGGTTTCGTGACAAAACACAGATCCACTAAAGAAAATTCAAAAAGATATTTTTGTTGCTATCACCATACAACAAAAATTTACAATGGAGATCCAAAAATTTAAAAACATGAGATAAACTCCTAAAACAGACTCTAGACTTAGACATCTGTACTCTCTGCACAAAGAAATCATTCTTGACAAAAAGAGATCGTTAGATACCTCAAGAATATTTAGCATACAAAACCTAGTACAGAGATAGAGTTTATCTAATCATCATGACATTTGAGAATTCAGATATGTAAGAGAATCATAGTCAAAAACCAACATATCTTCTATGCAACTAAAGACCAAATGTCACACAATGTTAGTCCAACATCAACTTGTTAGTTATATTACATGCCCAAATAGTTAGTCGAATAGTTAGTCGAGACATGCAAACAATCACAAGATGAAAACCAAAGTTGAAGTTGAAGAGATACTTACCTTGATGTATACAAAATCTTCATCATCAAGATTTTCACAATCATTGTTCATTGTTCAAATCATTGTTCTAAACTCTCTCCCCCTTTTTGTCACAAAACAAAGCCAAAATGTAGTTAAGACTACGAAATGTTAGGAGAGTGAAAAGTTCCAATAAAACGTAAAACCTGAGAACTACGCTAAAGTAAGTATAAAACTAAATCCTAAAGTCAAAATCCTGCATAAAAAGAAAAGGAAGGTGCAGTTCAGTCGGAGGAGTCGGAGCTGGTACAACTCAGCTTGCTCAAAATCCCTTTAAGCATTGTCGAAATAGTTGAACACTTCTTCTTGATCTTCTTGTGTTCAGAGGAAATTTGCTGAAGTTCTTTCGATATCCTCTCTTGTGCAGCAGAGAGTCTTTGTTGTTCCTGGCGAAGCGATTCCAATACAGCAGCGTCTGTACCCTGTCTTTTCGAGTGTGATGGATGCTGTCTAGAAGCAGATGGTGCATCCAATCCCTTAACCCATGGAGATTCAGTTTGTAGAACCCCAGAGAGTGAGCGAGCTCTAGTAAGAAGCCCACTATGATAACTTTCACTTCTTAGGACATTCTTTCGTCTTGTATATTGCTTAGTTGTTGATGCAGATTTCATAAGCCTTTTGCCTTTGACAGATTTCCTGTTTTCCTCATCAATCTTCTGTTGAACATCTTTGAAGAATTCATCCCATTCTTCCGTATCGTACTCTGAGCTGTCCTCCCTGCTTTCGGTTGTCTTATCTCCAGTTGAAAAATCCGGTTTCTCTTTTACAGATGTACTCTTGTGCACCATTGTGACCAGTAACAGGATTAACCAAGAGAGTGCCATTGATCAAAGTGCTTGAGTTAAGAAGGTGTCCTGTGAAAACCAACTCAAGAACACAAAAATTCTTAGTTTTCAAAAATTGAAAAATTGTATCCAAAGAATCATTATCATGTAGAGAAGCTAAGAATCAAATTAGTTTTGCAAAAGGACTTTTAAAACTAGATCAATTGCATAATTTTCGAAAATCCTTATTATATGCCCTAAAACCGAAATTTTAGAAATCGAAGCCTAAAAATCCGTTAATCAGGAGACTACCTAGCATATAATCAAAACTAATCTACCCAGAGTTCTTATTTCAAAAGAAATTTGATCAAAAACCATCCACAAACAAAGTTGATCCAAGAAATTCATCACGTTTGAGGAGAAAAAGAGAGAAACGGTGAAAAACCGAGATTTTGATCAATAAAACTTACTTGGAGTTGAAGAACTTGAGTTTGAAAGCTTCCAGGAAGGATGAAATCTAGAGAGAGAGGCTCTGGAAACTTTGGAACAAAAGATTGGAGTAAAGAAATCAAAACCCTTTTGTTCTTTATAAAACCCTAGCCGCGATCCGGATCATCCCGTGCTTGCGATCCGGATCGGCTACCCGCAGTGAGAAACTGCGTTCGGGATCCGGATCGGCAGATACAATCCGGATCGTCAGCCCGCAGAAGAATTCCTGCGTTCGGGATCCGGATCATCTAGCCCGATCCGGATCGGCCCCAACTTTTTCTTTAGAAAATTTTAGAGAAATTCAAGAAAAACCAGAAAAAGATTGTAAGCACAAATGTGTATCAACTTTAAACAAAAATCATCGTTTCATACAACAAGAATTAGATTATGCCAAATCTATCAATAATATCAAAAATGAAACGAGAATTTACAAGAATTAAATCCCTTAAAGTTGAACACCTTCAATCACATCTAACTTGATCTTATGAGTAATGCCTTTATCAAATCATCAATTCAGTAAAGAAAATGAAATACAAAGATCAATAGATGTTTGAAATCCCAAATATAGTAGATAATGTATCTAGACAATCTGTTGAAGAGAGTGGCTCTTTGAGCATCTTTCATTAAAAACCCACCTTATACCAACCTTGAAATTTGACGGAGTCAAGTATTTCAACATGCATTTTACTTAATCAAAAATTTGAACAACCATGCTTGGTATACATGTGGTAGCTGCACACAATACTCGGACGACCGAGGTGGTAGCTCTTTCCTCCATGTGGTGGTAGTTTTCACACTCCTCATTGGGATGTAACTCTTTCCACATCTTTTGAGCATTTTACCTTTTCTAAGACTCCCCCTCAATTGGCTATCAATTATTTAAGATATAAAGTATTCAACCAAATATTGATCTCGATTTCATACTCGACTAAGCAGTCAAATAAGATAATGACTATACCAAGAGATCATAGAGAGAGAGAAATTAACTTTGATCACTTTAGAAGATGATTTAATTAACATAAATGATCATTGCAACAGTGAAATATTATGATGGCAAAAGCATAATAAGTTTCTAAATGTGCGAAAAGATGCAATTAAAGTCAATTATGATCTATGCTCAATTAATGTCCTATGTACAAACATAGATAATGAACAAAACAAAAACAAATACAAAACCTATCCTAAGCAAAGATTTCAAAAAGAAGATTATTTCAAGGAAAGCATCCCAATTGCTTTTCGTAAATGAATAAAACGTTTTTGATCCAAAGGTTTTGTTAGAATGTCAGCTAATTGATCCTCAGTTGAAATATATGAGAGTTGAAGAGTATTTGATTCAACTAGCTCTCTAAGAAAATGATATCTAAGTTCAATATGTTTTGTTCTAGAGTGCAACACAGGGTTTTTAGAAATGTTAATTGCACTAGTGTTGTCACAAAGTATTGTTACCGAAGATGCTGAAATGCGGAAGTCGCTCAATACGCTTTTCATCCAAATGAGTTGAGTTGAGCAACTTCCAGCTGAAATGTATTCCGCTTCGGCAGTCGAGAGTGCTATGCAATTCTGCTTTTTACTATGCCATGCAACAAGGCAATGGCCAAGATAGAAGCATGCACCACTCGTGCTTTTCCGATCATCCACTGATCCTGCCCAATCGGCATCTGAGTATCCAACAATATCCAAACTTGTTCCCATAGGATACCAAATTCCGAAATTAATTGATCCTTTGATATACCGGATGATCCTTTTCACCGCTTTCAGGTGAACCTCCTTTGGTGCGGATTGATATCTCGCGCAAATCCCAACACCAAAAGATATATCCGGGCGACTAGCCGTGAGGTAAAGTAGACTTCCAATCATACTTCGATACAGTTTCTCGTCTACATTCTCACTATGTGATTCACTTCCAAGTCCCTTGTGGCTAGTTCCCATTGGAGTCGGAAAATCTTTACAATTTTCTAGATCAAACTTTTTGACCAACTCCATTGCATACTTGGATTGACTCAAGTGAATACCTTCATCATTTTGTTTAATTGCAATCCAAGGAAATAAGTCAATTCGCCCATCATGGACATCTCAAATTCGCTTTCCATGGTCTCCGCGAATTTAGAAGCATCGTTATCTCTTGTTGCGCCAAATACAATGTCATCGACATAGATTTGTGCTACAATGAAATTGCTTTGATAATGCTTCACAAAGAGAGTCCTATCAGCTCCCCCTCGAGTATAGCCCTTCTCCAAAAGGTGCTTTGTTAACCTTTCGTACCATGCTCGCGGTGCTTGTTTCAGACCGTAAAGAGCCTTTTTCAAACGAAAAATATGGTTAGGTTGTTTATGATCTACAAAACCTTTCGGTTGAGCCACATAAACTTCCTCATTTAAAAACCCATTTAGAAATGCGCTCTTAACGTCCATTTGAAATAATTTGATTTTAAAATGACAAGCAATAGCGAATAGTATACGAATGGACTCGAGTCTAGCTACAGGGGCGAAGGTTTCATCAAAGTCTATACCTTCTACTTGAGAGTAGCCTTGAGCAACTAATCGTGCCTTGTTCCTGATGATAGTACCATCCTCATTTTTCTTGTTCTTGAAGATCCATTTGGTACCTATCACATTGTGTTGCTTTGGAGGCTTCGTTAATTCCCAGACTTTGTTTCGCTCAAATTGATGGAGCTCTTCCTGCATTGCTTTAATCCAGTAGTCATCCTGAAGAGCTTCATCTATGTTCTTTGGTTCGATTAAAGATACGTAGCAAGCGAATCCACAAACCAACTGCCTCCGAGTTCTGACTCCTTCTTATGGATCTCCAATAATATTCGATTCCGGATGATCCTTGGAGATTCGTAACGTTTGTTGAAACGGAGTACTCGGAGATATATGAGATGATTCCTGCACATCAGATAAACTAGAAGAACCATTAGATGCATCATTAATATTGGAAGTATTATTATGAGAAGATGCACTAGCAGGAGAATCATCATCTAGAGAGATATCGAGGGTAGATTTTTCAGTTTCAAAGTGAAAAGCTTCATCTACTTTAACATTTATAGATTCTACGATCGTCTTAGATTCAATGTTAAATACTCGATATGCTCTGCTATTCGTAGAATAACCCAAAAAGATCCCTTCATCACTTCGAGAGTCGAACTTTCCAAGATTTTCACGGTCACGTAAAATGTAACATCGACTCCCGAAGACACGAAAATATTTGATATTGGGTTTTCTACTAAACCACAGCTCATATGGTGTATTTAAGGTTCCTGGGCGCAAGTAAACTCTATTAATGACATAAACAGCGGTGTTCACGGCTTCAGCCCAAAAATGTAGCGGTAAATTCCGGCTATGAAGCACCACACGCGCCATCTCTTGAACAACCCTGTTCTTGCGCTCAACAACACCATTCTGCTGAGGTGTATAGGGTGCCGAGAATTCATGGTTAATTCCATTTGAAGTGCAAAAATCAATGAATTTTGAATTTATGAATTCTCCACCTCTATCACTTCTAACACGAATGATCTTTTCATTCTTTTCAATCATAATACGATGGCAAATCTCATGAAAAGAGTCAAACGTATCAGCTTTCTCTTTTAAAAATGCTACCCATGAAAACCGAGAGAAATCATCAACCAATAAAAAAATGTACCATTTACCTCCCAAAGATGGTTGACGGGTCGGCCCCATTAAGTCCATGTGCAAAAGTTCCAAGGGCCGTTTTGTACCAACGTGGTTCAAGTTCTTGTGTGCAGTCCTAGACTGTTTTCCCTTTTGGCAACCACCACACACAACGTTTTGTTTAAATAAAAGCTTTGGAACCCCCTTGACCACGTCCTTGTTTGAAATTCTAGTAAGTTCCTTGAAATTTAAGTGACCTAGCCTTTCATGCCAAAGAGTTTCATTATTCAAAGCAGCTAAGTTACAATTTTCAGAAAATTTATTAGGAACAACATAACAATTGTTTTCAGATCTAACCCCTTTTAAAAAGAAGACATGGTCCTTATCAGTTACAACGCATTCAACAGATGAAAAGTTAACTGAAAAACCATTGTCGCAAAGTTGACTTATGCTTATGAGGTTAGTCTTAAGGCCATCAACAAATAAGACGTTTTTCAAAATCGGGCCATCTGGAATAGCTACCGTCCCTTTTCCAACAATTTTGGAAGATCGACCGTCTCCGAAAACAACGTGTCCTCCGGAGATTTTCTCAAGATTTTGAAAACTATTTTTGTCACCGGTCATGTGACGGGAACACCCGCTATCCAGATACCAAGACGAACTATCATATGCATGCAAGGAAACATTGGAAACAAGACAAGGGAAAATTTCACCTTTGCGCACCCAAACCCTTTTGGAGTGCGTCGGTAATGGTCGAGAAGTTATATGCCTAGGTGAAGGCGTCTTGTTATAGCGATTGTTGTTCCTTGATGAAATCGTCTTGCGCGATGAACTACCAAATCTCTTTTCATTTGAAAAGTTTTGCTTTGATTTTCGGGAGGAGCCATTTTGGTAGTTGTTGCAAGAGGTCCTTGAGATGAGCGTTCGACTCCCGTCTTGCAATATCTTCTTATGTGCCCTGAAACACCACAACGAAAACATACCTTAGATCTTGACGATCCCAAAGAGGATGAAGTAGGTTTGTTGTCGTTGTTGTCTTGAATTCCGGTGTCGGAGGAGGAGATACCGACTGAGGCACAAAAACTGTCTCACTCGAACTTGGACTGTTTCCAGTTTGAGTGTATCCGAGGCCGAACCTATTTGATTGACCAAGACCAAGAAGTCTATCCAACTTACTCCTTCCTGAAGAGAATCGCTGTAGGTCATTCTTGAGTTGGAAAATGGTCTTTGTCATTTCCAGGTTATCCTGTCGAGCCTCGTTGTAGAGCTTTGAGAAGTGATTCGCGTTATCCACCAGATTTGTATGTTCCTTCTAAGTTGCTCATTGGACTCTTGAAGGGAAAGCATTTGCCTTTATCAGGTTTTCCCTTTCCACTTCAAGAGCGTTTGAGAGAGAAGTCGCTCTTTTGCTTCTTCTTCGAGATCATGCACTCTCCCTCTCAAACTCTTGTTTTGCTTAGCCACTTTCTTTGAGTCCCTCAAAAGTCTGTGGTAGGCTAGAGCAAAATCTTCACCTTCCGAATCATCCAATTCGTTGTCCGTTGCATTCTTTTCAACAGTGGAGTTGGACAACGACTCAGATGTACTTGCCATAAAGCACATGAAGGGTGAAGATACGGACGCGTGGAAAGCGGTGGAGCTCTTTTCTTCATCACTCGAAGACGACTCATTTGACGTGAGTTGTCATCCCAAGTGACGACTTGCATCGCCTTCTTCTTTGCCGGATACTTGTTAGGACATTTCGTTGCAATGTGGCCGTAGCCTCGACATTTGAAGCATTGTAGTTGTCCTTCTGAACTTTTCTTATCCTTTGAGAAGTTCTCTTGCTTTCTTGACTTGTAACCTGAAGTACCCTTGCCTTTGTTCGACTTTCCGAAGGATGGAGATTTGCTTGAATTACCCCTTCGAAAGTTGCGGCGAAACTTCTTTGGTCAAGAGAGCGAGCTGCTTCTCAAATTCCTCCATAGAAAGGTTCTCGTCATCGTCGGAGGAGGATGTATCCGCGTCTTCTTCCTTAGTTGTTTTCAACGCATAACCTGAAGACTTAGAAGTGGATGCCTCTCCAGAAGAATTGTTAGTAGTAAATGTCATTTCATAAGTTTGCAATGAACCAACTAATTCTTCTACACGTATTTCGTCCGGGTGTTTAATAGTTTCAATGGCAGTAACCTTGGGCGAAACCGTTCAGGAAGAGTTCTTAAGATTTTTCTTACAATCTTAAATTCTGGAATCTTCTCTCCCAGATTAGCACATGAGTTTACGATGTCTTGCAATCGTGTATAGTAGTCAGTGAAAGATTCATTTTCTGCCATTAAGATAGAGTCAAACTTGCTCGTAAGCATTGCAGTTTCTGAATCTTCACGAGGTTAGTTCCCTCATGTGTAACCTGAAGAACATCCCAGATTTCTTTCGCAGTCTCACATGCCGAGACGCGAGAGAATTCAGTTTGAGATAAGGCATTAAAGATAGCATTAATTCCCTTGCCATTGTAAGAAGATGAATCTAACTCTTCCTTGGTCCATTTCGACCTAGGTTTTAAGGTGCGAACATCACCAATAAATTCAGTTGGATTAGTCCATCCTAATTCAATCGATTGCCACACCCGTTCGTCGATGGAAATTAAAAAGGCTTTCATCCGTACTTTCCAGTGCGCATAATTTGTTCCATCGAAGAACGGGGGTCGGTTGATGTTTCCACCTTCAACCATTGTTTACAACCCTATTCCCGCTCTGATACCACTTGTTGGGTTATATGTAATAAGGATCTAAATAGGGGAAAAAACACCTAGAGGGGGGTGAATAGGTGTAAACGCATAAACACTCAAAAAATCGTTGCGATAAAAACCCAATGCGGAAATAAAAATAATACGCAAGATTTTACGTGGAAAACTCCATCACCGGAGTAAAAAACCACGGGACCGATAACACGGCAGAAATCCACTAGAATTAAAACACGTACAAGGTGATTTACCGTACACACTTACGACTCAACCTTTCCATACGCTCCTAGAGGATCTTCTCCGCTCGCTCCGCGACGCTTCTCGAATCCACGATCTGCGCCCAACGCCGAATCCACGGCGTCCAACGTCGAATCCACGACGTCCGACCGAATCCCACGGTCTTCACCCAATAGCACCCTTCGAATCCACGAACGTGCCTCGCTCCGAATCCACGAGAGCCGGTTTGAACCTTGAATCCACAAGGACACGCGAATCCACGCGCCGATTTTTGGGGTAAATCGTTGTTTTGGGTGGTGATGATCCGCCGAATACTTAGATCAAAGATAGATCGGAAATACCATCTAAGTATTCATTAGTTTGATTCAACTCAAGATGTGAGTATGAAAACCTAGAATCAAACTAATCAATATAGATGAAGAAACATAGAGTATTCTCTAATGATTTCCTTTCTTCTCTATATGTGGATCTAGAGCCGTAAAAGATGATATATGAAAATGCGGCTATTTCGATTCACAGTGGATTAGACCCTAGAAAAAGAATCATAGGGTCTATTTATAGGTTAGAAACCCTAGGAAGGAGATAAGAATCAAAAACCTAACATTTCTGGAAATTTTACGGACGGCGATCCGGATCGGACTAGCTGTGATCCGGATCGTCGTAACGAGTCAGCCAGTTCCAGAAAAACGAAGGTTCGGGATCCGGATCGAAGTGCTTGATCCGGATCGTTCATACAGTTCACCAAACATCAACGTTCGGGATCCGGATTGCGAAGCCTGATCCGGATCGTTCAAGGAAGATGGTAAACTAAGTGTTCGGGATCCGGATCAAGAGGCTACGATCCGGATTGAACTAGTGTATGAACGAACCACCTTCGGGATCCGGATCGAACAACCTGATCCGGATCCTGAACATGTCCAAGTCCAGTTTTTGATTTTTATGCAATGAAAGATTCTTCCAAGTGTTTCTACACTACAAGAAGTATTCGGATCACACAAAATCTTAGGTTAAACATACCTGATCCTTTTGAATTCTTCTTTCTTGAGATTGAGTTAAATGATCCAACTTTCTTCACCTTCAATCTTCAAGACTTGAGACTTTCACGAAACTACGCCAAACTCAAATTCCGTAACACGTTTCACTGTCTAGACCCTGAACATAAGGGTGTGAGTAGTCAGTCGTAGCTATTTTCGATGTTCTGAGCGCAGTGGCGCTGACGAAATTTGCATTTGACGAGCCTAAAGCCTCGTAAAGCGTGCCGAACTGTATATTTACAGTATAAGATGGATTTTAAAATTCTTGGAGCTGAATTTTAGCGAACCAAAATTGCTACCACCTGATAGGGTTTCGTCGAGCCGGACGTCGTGGCGGTGTCCATTTTCAGTTTGACCACTCGTTGCCTCGAAAGCGTGAAATATGGAAAAAATCATAGTATTTTTGCGAAAAAGCCCCTATATTTTATGTGTCGAATTGCTCCAAACTTGTAACCGAGGGACTTCCTTGTGAGTTGTTCTACAGCAGAGGACTTAAGTGAAAATACATTAAGTTCGGGACTTAATTGCATTTTAGTGCAAACTATTCATAGCACATAGGGTTATTTCTTTGAAACCCTAGCCAGCAGCCTTGGTGTAACCGTAGCTCCTCTCCCGCGACCCCACGACTTCTCTGCGAGGGTTCCCGAGCATCTGCACCACCGGCCGCCGCCCCAGGTCGCCGGAAAAGCAAGGTTCAAACAAAGGCAACCTTGATTCTTGGTTGTAAGTGAGGGAGAGCATCAAACCTTTAAACTTTGCCTGAACCTCTCTGTGGGTGTGATCTTCATCCTGAAGGCAAGTCGAGGGGGCTGGTGCACTACCGTGGCCCGCGCGTCGCCGCAGCCACCATCTTCATCTTCCTCATTTCCGGCCAAGTGAGTCCAAGCTTTTCGTTAATTATTTTACTACCTAGACCCTTGGAGCATGTTTCTTACCTCCTTGAGATCATCCCTGCCGAACCCCAGCATTGGGTTTGCTTCCGGCCGCCGGCGGGGGAGTTGCACCCGCCGGAGTCCATTCTTGCTCGCCTCGGGCAAGTGCTGCACCCGGGGACTTAGGATCGATCTAAAAGCATGGAAATGTTCTGTAGGGCGTGTGGAGCCTTCCCATGAAGTTTCATGGCATATGTGTAGTGTGTGCTTCGCAGATTGAAGCCCTATGAGTTTGCATTAAACTTTGCTCCGGCCAAGAGTGCTCCGCCGCCGCCGCCGCCGCTTGCTGCCAGCACGGCCACCTGCCACAGTTTGCTTCAGCAGGTCGAGACAAAGCCATGGGTACCCTTGCATGCAGCCCATGCTGTCCTGCTGGGATTCACCATTAATGGTGTTGCTCCGGCCGAGCTTGCGCCGCCGCCGTTGCTGGTGCTCCTCGCCGTCGGCCATGCATCTGGCGAGGTTCGTGTGGAGGCTAGTAGCACCTACAGGTGCATGTGCTTGAGACTCAGAACCCTTGTTTAAGGTTCCACCATTGTTGTCTTCTAACTTGTGTTTAAGCTTGTTGCACACCGGGTGTTTGGGGAAATGCCTCAGAGAACCCGAAGTCCATTCTAACCAATACTAAGCAGCCAGCAATGGATCAAAAGACTCCACATGAACCCAGGAGCTTTCTGCTCAAGTTGTTTAAAAAAATGATGAAGTGGATTGTTGAATCCCACATGCCAAGCCTTAGCCTAAGCTATGTGACCTTTGCATTGTTTCTAGCACCTTTGTAGCTTGGGTTAGAGCAAGCCTTATGTCCTCTTGAACCACTGAGAATGATAGCCATCTTCCTTTCCAACTTGAATGCTTAGTTAAATGTTCTTCGTAAGTCGACCTCTAAAAGCTTGAGTTTGGAGGCCTTGTTGCTCCGGCAATGTCTCCGGTTACACCAGCGCACCAAGTTGGTGAGCCTCTGAGTTCTTTTGGTCTGCTGAACATGATGCTTGCGTCTAAATTGGGTTTTGGTCGAGTGTAGGTATTAAAGTAGTGATTGGAGCCTTTAAATATAAGAATAGTTGGCCCGAAGTTTTACCGCGAGTTTCACGTTGCTTCAAAAAGGTGAGCATGGTGTCCAGCAAGTCGAGATCCACCTGCTGGTGGTGTCGGTTCATTAAAATAGCATTCCGAAATTAATACAATGCAAAAATAGCATGAAATTGCATGCTTTTATGCAATTTGGTAAAATTCCGGGGGCCTAAATGAAATTGTGACCATACTAGCTGCTTTGTACAGTGTTCACATGATCTCTAAAACTTTTGTTGGAGGTCCGATGCTTTTCGTTGAGCGGGAATTGGATCCGAACCGTAAATCGGCAAAATCGCCGGTTTAACGGCGATTCGGCGTTAATCAGCAATTCAAGGAAATTTTAGTGGTTAAACTGTGTGGCCAAGTATCATGGATGTTCCCAGTGCTATTCTAAAGAGCCGGTGATTTTAGTTTTTAGTTTGCAACTTCGGAGCCAAAATGGGCTTCCCGGGAGTGTTTCAGTGGTTACGGCTTTGCCGGTGCACAGGATTACCCAGAGTCTGATGTTAGGGCCTAAATGTCTTAATTTAGACATTCTTGGGCAGTACGTGAAGTTTCACGAGTTTTGGTTATTGTTCAGCACAGATTGGGTCATAGTGGATCTATCGACGGATTTCCGAAAATTCGGAAGTGTCCGGGACTTCAGCGAAGTTCCCTGTTTAGCTTGTCTGCACACAGTGTGTCAGTGGGTTGGGTATGTGTGAGAGTCTATTTCTGACCTGTACTTATGATTCAGGTCCCAGCAGTCTGTCGCCATCTTGCGAGCCATCAGCAGCCACCGAGATCATTGAGGGGGTTTATCTTCGGTCGGGCTTTATCAGGTTTGCCCTATGGGGCCGTGGTAGGTTGGACCCCTATTTTTGGTGTAACCCTGAGCCTATGCTTGAGCCTTTCTGTTTATTTCGATTCCAGCATTCAGTTATTACAGCTATGTTGCCTAGATATTTCAGTTGAGCTCTTTATATGCTTTCTTCTCAGCATTAGTACGTATAGGGTTATACAACTTGACATATCCATGTTTGTTTGGTTATCAGCTAGTTATGCCAGCATTTCCTGTTCTATGATGCATGATAGAATAGGTGTACAGTTCTGCTATTTAGTTTTAGTTACAGTTCAGATATTCAGCTTCTGTATTCAGATTCAGTTGTATAGCATCTGTGATTATTACAGCCTTCAGCATCCCGATAGGGATTCTCAGCTTATTGCCGTTTGTGTGGTCTTTAGACCACGAGCTTGAGCATCAGCATTATGATTCGCCACAGAGCCAGCTGTTCTTTCACGTACACTAGCGGGTTGATCCCCCGCAGTGGTGTATTTTACCGGTAAGTGGTCAGCAGTGGCGACCCGTGAGCCCAGAGGGTTATGACAGCAGATGGGTACAGGTGGTATTAGCTGAGGTTCTGTGAGACCAAAAGTGGCATTTAGCTGAGGTCCTTGGAACCAATAGTGGCATTGATTGGGTATTTATATTTGTTGTCATTCAGCACTTCCAGTTTGCAGTATGTTAGTTACCAGCTTTGTTTATTGTATGATCATTATTCTTCTCGTCAGATTTATCAGCATGATCAGTTTCTGCTTACCAGCTGTGTTTATTGCATGATTAGTCTTTATATGAGTACCCCTCTTTCCACTTCAGCTTGCTTAGATTTATATCTACATCTTGTTATTCGGCCTTCAGTATATCCTGCTTTTGCTATCCGCTTATCATTGTATCCGGTAGGTACGACTTGCTATTTCTCGGCCCGTCGTGCCCACTGGGATACATGTAGAGTGGATCTCACACCCCCTGGGTGACTGGTTTTCAGGGTCAGTGGGCTGGGAGATTGGGACGATCCAGTGGAGGTGTTGCGCTAGAGTTGT